>CM058240.1:47255680-47520429 GCA_030180135.1 Orychophragmus violaceus
ACATGAGTATGTTCAAGGTCCAATAAGCCTTTGGGCCTTTCTCTAGCTCGGCTAAGATGGGCCCTTTGTCTTTTGGTCCAGTAAGCAGAATTCAAGTCTCATAAGATATCCGATCAAATGAGCCCAAAAGTCCATAACTATGGGGTTTCTGAATCTGACTTACTCTATGTGACCAAAACATTTATGCCAAGAAAAAGCAGGTTTAATTCATCAGATTTAAACCAATTCGGTATTTATGTTACATTTAGGCACTCTTTGGTTTAAGATATAAAACCCATTCCTTGAATAGGGTGCTACAATTAATATTTCATTAAGATCAAAAGAACAAAACTTGTCTTTTATCAAAATGAAAAACATTCAAATTCTTACAAGAAAATGAAGGACAACTCTGCTTAAAGCAGGTACATTGTAGCAATTTCTTAATACAAAACCAAGCCTCAAAGGCATCTACAAGTGAAAACCCTACGGCTGAGGCAGCATCCATAGCTCCTTCCAGACACGCAGTTCCACTTGTCCTTCCTTCAACGTTCTACTGTTGCTTAGGCTCTGCATATTATAACAAATATCAGTGCCACAACCAGTATCCAATACCTATAAGGTAGAACTTGAAGTAATAACATGAATACCTGAGGAAGTAGTCTCATACATCAACTTCAACTCCTCATAATCTTCCATGAATTTAATGCAATCTCTCTTCCAATGCCCAGTCTCTTTACAGTAGCAGCACTTACCAACGTAAGAGGTATCTGATTCGGGCTCAGAAGACACACGCTTGCCATGATTCAAAATCTGGACAACTTTGTCTTCACCCTTGTCAGCATTAGGTTTAGTAAACCTACCCTTCTCCTTTATGAGATTATCCAGGGTACTCTTCACGTTTGGCTCAACTGTCTTGAGCATATCATGCAGTTCAGTCAGCGTCTTCGTTAAGCCTTTCTTGATATAGTTCCTTCTGAACTTATCATAGCTTGACGGCAATGACTGCAGAATGATCTCAGTTGCCAATTCTTGGCTAACTGGATAATCCAGTTTCCTCAGGTTATCAATGTAACCCATCATTTTACTGATATGAGGACTTACTGGATGATCATTTGGTAGCTTGCAGCTAGTGAGAGACTTAACCAACTGGTATCTCTCCACTCTTACCTGCTCCTGAAATTTCAATTTCAGGTTGCTGATCATCTCTATTGGCGACTCCATGTTCTCATATTGCTTCAGCAAATCTGAGTCCATGGTAGCCAATATCAGACCACGCACATCTACCGCATCATTATAATGCTTATTCCAAGCATCATATACTGCATGAGAGGCATTGGACCCGATCCTCACGGGGAGAGCTCTCTCAAGGACATAGTCCTTTCTCTCCTGCCTGAGGACTAGCCTCAGGTTCCGCGACCAAGTCAAGAAATTTGATCCGTTCAGTTTGTCCATTTCAAGGACAGACCTGATCGAGAAAGTGTTTTGTTTGTTTGTGCTAGTCATAACTGAAATTTAGAGATAAATAGAGTTTTAGTTATTTAGTTCATAAAAGAGTAATCTTAATAACTTATAAGAAAACTCGCATTGCATTCAAAATTTCTTTGTTTAACCTCATAAGAATGCAATGATTCCGAGACCCATGTTCAACTAAAAACAAAGTGGGCCACTGGCCGTCACCCGGAATTAGCTTTACTTGGTAAGCATGCACACAGCTAGTTATATCCATATAACTCTCGGTTGTGGATTGGGCCCAAGGCCCAATTCACCAGATGTCTCAAGGACCGGGACTCCCGATGGCCCAGTCAAGGAAACCAATCTCTTACAGCAAAATAATCACTAAAGTCTGGGACTCCCAATGAAATTAGTGACTATATACTACTTTACTTACGCAAAAACAGACACCTCACACTGTAAGCCATATCTGTAATTGAATAAGCGTTAAGTAGCTGACAAGATTGGGCAAGACATCCAAGCTTGATATTGTTTTTGAGGATTTTAGGTTTCAATAGATTTCCTCCCAAAATTAGAAGATTACTATTTTGGGAAACTTTCATTTCAGGTAACTTACTAAATGTGGAAACTTTCTATTTAGTGAAACCTACTATTTTTAGAAACTTTCTAAATTGGAAACATACTATTTTTAGAAGTTTCCTAACATGCCAAAATTAGAAACTTCTAATACTAGAAGCTCTCTAATTTAATGTTTTATTAAAGTTTTTGGATGGGTCACAAATTATAGGCCCAATTCTTGGCCCAAGACCACAAAATTCCAATTGGCCCAATAATTTGACATAACCGAGTCGGTTCATTAATTCTGGTCCACGACCAAATTAATTACTAAATCCAACTGGTTATTTACTAAACCAGACCAGCTCTAAATTATTTGGTCCAACCAAATCAAACTTAGACCAGCCTTCGGTTTAGGTTAAAATTCAATTTTTGAATTTAAATCCGGTTTAACCAGAAATTAAATAATACCAATTGTATTAAATAATTTCCAGAAAACCGCGATTTGGGTTAACCGCTTGAACCATAAAATAATTAAATAATTAATCGATTCAAACAAAGCAATCTTTTATAAATCGTATCATAACAAACACCTTGATTCAATAAAGACAAAAAACGATTGATGGTTAACCTTTTCCAAACGAATGATAATGAATTCAACAAACGACTTTTACTTGTCCAATTCGACAATTGATTCGACAATTGTCATTTTCCAAATCGATTAAACAATCGACTTTATTGATTCTCTTATAATCATGACATTAATAATCAATCAAATCGTCTCTCATGATCGTAAAGTAAACAGCATAAAACGAATTCTTTTCTTATGATAAAGCAAAGCCACATGCGATAATGACATTCAAATTACGATCGATTATGACCTAAAGTCAATTCAACAATCCTAATCGTTTCTTATCATACACAAAAAGACAAAAGAAAAACGATTTTGACTTTACGAACCTTATGATCGATTCTTAATTATCAAACAATCGATTCTTAACATACGATTGATACAAGCGATTTCATATTAGGGTTTTACAAGTTCTAATCAAATTTCTTAAGCCAAATTCGATTCTTAACATTAAAACAACCTAAATATGATCCAAACAGCAAAAACCTAATGATCTAGGCTCTGATACCACTGTAGGATTATGTTGTGTTCATGGTGTAATTGTCAGGTTACATCCTAGCACATAATCATCTAGGATCTAGGTGATTTGCAGTTGAATCATACAGATCAGGATCATTACCTCTTTTACTGGTGCAGCGGATTGATTGGTAATGTCGAGATCACTTAGAGCAGATAGAAACTGGCTCCTCCTAGGTATCCACACGCTTACAAGCTACTGGATCAGGCTGCTAGACCAAGCTGGAAATCACAGAGAGAGAGGAAGACGGCTCAGGTGAAAATCGCAGACCAGAAGCGTTAGGGCTTCCTGCGCATCTCCTCTTCCTTATATGGGCCCAAGTAATTAAACTAATGGCTCATTAGGCTTTTGGGCCCAAGGCCCAAATCAGACAAAAGACTGTCTTTTGTCTGGCCCAATTCTCTGTACAAATACAGTAAATGCCTTGCATCTTACCGTATTAATTCCATTTTAACTTTCCCGTTAGCTATGGTGTGTGACCCTTTGGGATCATACAATACTGGTAATAAGTCCTAAACTTATAGATCATGAGCGGGCTCTAGCAAGTCATCATGATCACCCAGTATTTATGACTTATGTCTGATCTCGACACTTATCATACTTTCTAGAGATAGTACGGTAGATTTCAGGACATTCCCAACACAAGTACCTCTCTCCGCCGAAATGCACGCGTGGCCATAGACTCACATCCGCCTCCTCCAAGTAATCAGCAAGTTCAGGATTTACCGCTCGTAAAGAAGCCATGTTTCGGTCAAAATCATAAATCGTATATGCGTAAGCCGCGTTTTTCACCAAGTACAGAAGATGTTTTCCCCTGAACTTGGTAACTATGTTATTTTGTAGGTGGTAATAGCATATCCCTCGTTGTGCCCAAGGGAAAATTGCTTCACATGCATTCTTGATCGACTCACATCTATCCGAGACTATGACCAAAGGATATTGGTCTGAAATGTATTCTTTCAGCTTGGGGAAAAACTATTCCCACGAGTCATCATTCTCAGAGTCTACAATTCCAAAAGCCAACGTAAATATTTGAAAATTTCCGTCTTGTGCGGCCGCCACTAGCATGACACCGCCATACTTTCCATTAAGATGAGTACCATCCACCACAATGACTCTTCTAAGAAACGTAAACTCATGTATGGAAGCTCCAAATGCTATAAATAGATATTTAAATATATTCTTCTCATCTAGTTCAAGAGCAGTTACTGTTCTCAGATTGGTTTGCCTGATTCCATGCAAAAAAGAAGGCAGTCTCTCGTACCCATCTTCCGCTGTTCCTCTCAAAATCTTTTGAGCATGTAACAATGCTCTCTATGCGGTTGTGTAGCTCATCCTAATCCCAAACTGCTTCTTCATTGATACTTTGACATGCTTTGGTGTTATCTGTTCAATTATACCAAAACATTCAGTAAACAACCAACCAATATAAACTGGAGTATAACGTTTGCGCGTAGACATCTGGTCCACCACCAAACATGTATGGGTTTTTGAATAGATCATCACCCAATACTTGTTTGGTTTACTCTTCAAAGACGCTCGAAGCATCTACTTGTATTCTTCCACTTGAGAAAGATATCCTCGGACAAGTCCCTTTTGCCAACACACCGATTACTCGTACCCTCCAACTTATATTTCTTATAATCTTCATCTTCTTCCACATCTACATCTTCATGTTTCACTTTCCCATATATTGTATAATCAGCATCGTCACGGTAAGCCTCAGCGTGTTTCTTGAAAATATTCTCAGGCACTTCCAAGTTACCAACACCATCATTACCACCACCACCACAAACAAATCATCCAAGACTGAGTCCACATCTTCCTCATTCCAGTCTTCTTCTTTGTCATCTTCATCTACATCTTCAGCTTCATATTCATCATGATTCACCGCATCTTCATCTTCCATACCGGATCGGCTTGAGACACAAAGATGGATTAATTGCGTATTAGCTAAATCGACCAAGCTCCTTACTTGCCTATCATTTGTGACATAAAACGGAGGGCTATCCAGATCCATTTGTTTCAAGAGTGCTTCCGGCAATGGATATGATAACTCCACCATCTCGGTTTTATTGTCCAGCATATAATCATCTTGTACCATCTCAACAAGTTCTTGATGTGTATAACCATCACGCAAAGTAATAAACCACCCTCCTTTAAGCTTATCAACCACAAAATGCCAAATCTGGTCTCTCACAACCCATTCACCAAAATTAACAGGTAACTGAACCATTACCTGTATAAACAAACACGTATAAACCACATTAGAGATCTTTTGGGAAAAGCCAGACTTCTTTTGTGAAGTCTGATGTTATTAGCTACATTGCCAATATTATTCAAAAATTGATTTAAAAATAATTACCATATATAAGAATGTAAAACTCACGCAGAAGGAACATAGAAAACTAACACACATTTATAAAAATTTAAATCAACGAAATTAATCACAAATATACAAT
Organism: Orychophragmus violaceus; assembly: GCA_030180135.1. Classification (NCBI taxonomy): domain Eukaryota; kingdom Viridiplantae; phylum Streptophyta; class Magnoliopsida; order Brassicales; family Brassicaceae; genus Orychophragmus; species Orychophragmus violaceus. Next base: position 47,261,277 of record CM058240.1, read on the forward strand.
AAAATGCATTTTAAAAGTTTTTAACAATTCAGACGTCTATAGCAGTCTGATTGTAGTAAACCAGACTTCTATGGCAGTCTGAAAAAGGGTATTTTTGCAATTGAAATCAAAGTGTCAGACTTCTATGGCAATCTGTTTTGAAAATTTTTGAACTTTTTGTCAGTCAGCTTATGAAGTCTGAGAACAAAAAGGGGTAGTTTTTCAATTGACTTTTAAATTGTCAGACTTCTCCAAGAAGTCTAATAATGTTCAGACTTCTTGGAGAAGTCTGACAAAAAAAGTAGGGGGTAGTTTTGCAATTGACTTTTAAATTGTCATACTTCTCCAAGAAGTCTGATAATGTTCAGACTTCTAATGCTATCTGACAAGAATTTCAGACAACGAGGGAAGTCTGATAAAAAAACTTCGCATTTTTGTTTTTTATCCAACGTTGACCAAAATTCAATTTTTTCAGATGTCTATAGCCGTCTGGCAAAAGTTTTGAATTTCATATGCATATAGCCGTCTGATATTTTTTTCCTTATTTTCAGACAAATTTAGAAGTCTGGAGATTTTTCGCTTATTCTGGTCAACATCTGAAAATTTGGGTCAATTGCAGTTTCTACCCCATATTATTTTCAGACATCGGATTCCGTCTGACAAAAAGTCAAGAATCGGTCAATTTCTTGCCAGCCTACATAAGAAGTTTGTCAAAAAAATCAAATTTGAATCAATTGCAAAACTACCCTCTTCTTATTTAGACTTCTTGGTGAAGTCTGATATATATATATATATATATATATTTTCAAAGGAATTTTACAGGCTTCTATGGTGGTCTGTCAATTGAAGGTCAATTGCAAAACTACCCTCTCGTTGACCATATTGAAGTTTACGAAAAAAATTAGACTTAAACGGAAGTCTGAAATTACAATTCAGATCTGAAAATCGACGATATGAAAAAATTCTTACCAGTGTCCGTTTTCAGTTTGTTTTTAGCCCCGTCGATTTCCCAGAACGCCTAATATCACCGAAAACCCGAAATCCGAGTCGTGTTTTGCTGTTTTTATAAGATGATAAACGATTTCGCTACTTCTGAATCGAAAAATCAAAGGGGAAAAGGGAGAAATCGGTGAGGAGAATGCCCGAGCTCTATTCTTGAGCTTTACTTGAGCTTTAATGGTGGAAAAGGAGTTGGATTACACATTAACTCGTCGGCAATGGTGGTTGCCGTGGTTGTTAAGCATTCATGGCAATGGCATTTTCGTGAATATCCAAAATAATTTTGGGTCCTTTTGTCTTTTGATTAAAGTATGACGATGGCATTCTTCTGAATACTCAGATTAGTAAGGGATATATTAGCGAAGGAGAGGAAGGAGAAGGCCGAGACTAGTTTTAGGGTTGACTTCAATTTCGAGGGTAGTTTTGCAATTGCATCAATTTGTTAGTTCGAAAGTGATTTGGTGCTAAGAGATATTGAATTGATAATAACTGATGATTGGTGGTAACAATTGATTGTTTTTCTTAAAAAAAAAACAATTGTATTGTTTTTCAATTTGGCTAAAAATTACTATTTTACAAAAGTAGGTTGGATTGGCTCGACTTATAAGTGTGTAGATATTTTGTAGAAGATTATCAACCGTGGTTTTTTTTCTTTTTCTGATCAAACCAATTTTCATTAATCTTAAAACTCAAACTCCATAGAAGAGGAGAAGGTACATCCAAGTGCAAAGGAAAGTCTACAACATAAATCAACAAGTGCACCAAGACAAACCAATATATGGTCAAAGGAAGATAGATAAGAGATAAATCATCAAAGAAACTCATAGAAGATCGGCCAAGAGAAACAATCACAAAAACTTCTTGATAAAATGTATCCAACATAACCCAAAGGGTTACAGGCTATGCAACAACAGCAGTGGAGACAACTAGTCGGGAGGAAGATCCTTGCAATACCGATGAGTCTTGTGCATCCACGCTACTCCAAATAAGAGGGAAACTTGGGATGATAATAAATGGCTCCACAAAGGAGACTAAAGGGCACCAAATACCCAAAGGAACCAGACCCATCAAAGAAGGCCAAATGATAAGATGCTCTTCCAACTGCCACATAAAGGAAGATACCAGAATCGTAGTACCTAGCAACAAAATGAAACTAGTCCAAAACCCGCATACTGCGGTAAGAGATTCGCATACTGCGGTAAAAGATCTGCATACTGCGGTAAAAGATCCGCATACTGCGGTAAAAGATCCGTATACTGCGGTAAAGGATCCACATACTGAGATAAGAGAGCCGCATACTGCGGTATGGATGTCACAGAAGCGCAAACACAACAATTCCATAATCAACCTATTCCTAACTAGCCAACTACAATTCCTACTCAGAGTGTAAGAAGGATGTAGACGAGGAGGAACGGCCAGGAGTTGTGGCTCATAGGTGAGGAGGTTCAGAGAGAGGTACAAGGCGCCGACAAAGAGATACCGGGACGGGGAGGTGGAAACAACCAAACCGAGATTGCTATGCACATCAGCTGGCTCATGTAAGGATAAAGCGGAGAGGACAAAAGCATCCGACAAACTGTGAAACCAACAAACTCTTCAAGCTTGGATCCGTGGCGGCAGAGCAGGCGGAGCTCGCTGGACAAAGGCCTGGGACGGCGGTGGAGCTTCGAACAGGAGCGGCTGGTAGAAGAACTCGGAAAAATGGGAGTCATTCGAATAAGGATTAATTGCGATGAGCGGTGGAGGCGGAGGTTCAGGCGGAGGCTGGGAAACGAGCAGAGGCGGCGGATTGGCGTGAGAGATGAACATATCTGAGGGTAGCATCAACAGTGGATATGGGAGCCGATCTGAGGCGAGAGACGATGTCGGAGAGGGAGACACACTGAGCGGCAAGGTAGAAACATAATTAATTTTTCGTAGACTACTAATTTTATTTTAAAATTCTCTATATTTTGATACCCATTATGATATATTTTAGTTAATTTTATATCAAATCTTGTGGACAATAAAATTTTAGATCAAATCTTGTCCAACATATAAGTTAACACAGAAACGTGTAGGTATGGACGGTGGAAAATAAACATATATAGAGTGAATGTAGATTATGTGAACATGGATTATGCATACATGGACACAATTTTACAATTGACGTGGACACCATTTTATAAATCGATGTAGACACCATTTAGCAATAGCTTTCGACATTGCTTAGAAACAAGCTTGTGGATATGTTAATGTGGACTACATAATTGTAAGTTTGTTGTTGGACTCATTTGGTAAACTACCGCTTATTACGATCTTCGTCAGTCATTTTGTGTACATGTCCATGTCGATAGTATAGTTTGGAATTTGTTTCATGTTCGCTAACTTTATAAATAATAATTGGTGTCCATTGAAACATGTCAACATAGACGTAATTGAAAAGGGGTAAGACCATATGTACACTTTACAATGTCCATGAAACATATAGCAATAATGTTTCTAAAAACCGTGTACACGAAAAGGCACATAGGAAAACAAATGGGTGTCCATTAAAACATGTCCACACAGAATGTACATGAAGGGGTAAACCTATATCTAACTATATTTCAATCTTACAATTTTCATGAGACTTTATGTACTACTACGAAAACTTGGTACTACAAAATTCTAATAAACTACGATGTTTCTCGAAATGTGTCTATGGAAATGAGTATTAATAACATACAATGTGATTAACTTGTCTACACAGAAGTAATCAACATAATAAACTAGATAGAAATATATGTTCATTTAAAATTGTCCACAAAGACGTAATCAACCAGATAAATAGATGGAACTATGTCCATTTAAACGTGTACAAACAAACATAATCAAAATGGGGGAAAACGATTGAAATAGATGTTCACTTACTTTTTCTATTATGACGTTAGCAAGTCCAGCTTTGAGTAGACATTCAGTCTCTTGCTAGACATCTGTCAATCGTGAATAGACATCTATGAAGAATATGACGAACATTAGAAGACAAAGAGATGCCACATTAAAGGTTGTGCACATATAAAGTTTAAATAAATGAATGTCCATATTTGAATGTCTGTAAGCTTATTTAAGGTATCAATGTGAATAATATTGTCCATCAAGTGGCGTACACAACTGTCTATATCTTATTGTAAATCATGTATAATGTACAAATGTCTACAAACAATATACTATGAACAAATCCGGAACTAGATGTACAAAGGTGTGTCCACGAAGTAATGTCCATAAGCTTATTTACGGTATTAATGTGAAAGCAGTAAACAATGAAAATAAATTTAAAGAGAGTTTTCGAGGGGAGAAAAACGCTAAACCTAGGAAATTCTCAGGAAATCATGCAATATCAGACACTTCAATAATCAGGATTCAGATAAAACACAGGTTCAAGAACTAGAATCGCAAATGTAAACAACCCAACTCTCGCTGCGATTATTATCTATGTCTAGCAACCTAATGATTCAAATTTCTTTGCAATCTTGGAGTTCTAGACAAGCATTAATAGCAAGTTCTTTGGTTCACAATTCTCTAGATCAAATCTCTTTGCATCTAATAAAATTGCTCACACTAGTTCTGTCAAATTTTAATTCACACTCTCGTACCAAATTAATTATCTAAGATCTAAACTCTAGGTGATCAATCCAAAATTCAGTTTTAATCTCAACTTAGGTGATGAACATATAGATTTAGAATCCTAATTATCTAGTAATCTAAAAAGGCATGAAATCCCTATTAGAATCCCTAAATATAACTAAGGTTACTACTCAGACATGTAATCAATAAGAAAAGACATGTTTGAATAGAAAACAAGACTGAATAGATATAAATGAAATAAGGTTCGAAATCCTTCTCTCAAAGGTTACAAGTAGCAGAATCAGCCCCAAGCCAAAATCTCTCAATCTCCAAAGCAAAAGTCAAAACAAAGCAAGAACAAAAGGTCGGAGAAAACAACTCTCCAAAACTCTATTAAAAAGGCTAAACACGTTTTGAGGCCAAATTAGAAATAAAAGAAACTTCTGGACTTTCTTGCAAATCTTCAAAAGATGCAATAGACTCGCGCATAACTCTTGCTGGACCTCAGTGACGACCGACACTAAGAGCAGTGTCGGTCGACATCAGCTCGTGGTCACGGCTCCAACTTCAGCTCCTTGCAGAAATCTCCAGAAACGTCCCAAAACTCCTAGCTTTGCTCCAAACGCAAGCTTACCTGTAAAAGACTCAATAGACTCGAAACACAAGGTTAAAGACTCAATATATACAATTATATCTTGGTTAAAAACCTATAAAAACCATGATATATCAACTCCCCCACATTTAGCTCTTGCTTGCCCTCAAGCAAATAAAGAACCAAAGTATAGAAAAGAGGTTTGAAAACGTAGAAACTCATTTCGTCTTAGGAACATCGCATTCACATTCACTTGGTAACACACATGAAAATATCCCTGCAGAGATCAAGAGCACAATGTACTTCCCCCACACTTAGCAACTGTCCCAAGTAAACTCCACAATCCAGTTAAGACATTCAAGTTCACCACACTAACCTCTGTATATAATTAAGTCCGGTCTCACATAGGGAGTATCGATCAGAGGACACATGGACTCAGCTCAGTCAGTACCTGACCACCAAACTATCGGTTTCTGGTTCCTTTCTTTTCCCTTTCTTTCTTAGCAACTGATTTTTCCCCACTGGGTATCATTTTTTTTTAAGCAGTGCTCTTCCCTTTTTATTTGGGGTGTAACTTTGGACATGTTTCCATGGATGCACAAGAGGTAATAGGAGTCTCTACCACTCCCGTGACCACTTCGAAGCTACTAGCTTATCCACAGTTTTTATCTCTATTTTTTTTACTTTCAAGGGAGGGAAAAAGATGGAACCATGGTCAGACAGGATTATAGGCTGTGTCAAGCACATCAGAGGAATCCGATCCAGAGATACCAAGCCCCTAAGTGAGAAAATGTAGTCAAGATTAGAGGTGAAGTTAGTAGTGGATCCTCTGAATACCTGATAACATATGGGTGTCTTTGGTAGGTTGATCAGTGTGTGGTTTTCTAACCGTCATATAGCTACTGCAGGTCTGTCCAATGGTCACTTAGTTCCTGTTTCAGCGAAAAATTTCCTTGAAAAGTCATAGTTTCATAATAATTTTGACTCAATAAAACAGTTTTGAAAACAAGAGAAAACAAAGGACTGACACTAGGAAAACAAAACACGCCGTCAGTAACCACCTCCCCCACACTTAAACTGCACTGGCCTCAGTCTGGAACGATAGGAAAATTAAGTCAAAATCTCGTACCTGAACACGGTTAGTGTCGACCGACACTGATTAAGTGTCGATCGACAGTTATCCCACAGGGTCATACGCAGGACAGTTCTAAGTGTCATGGTCGGGTTATAATTTTTGGCACTCAAAATCTCACCTGTTAGCTGCGCTAGATCACTCAAAATTCATGTCAGAAGCAACAGTAGCATGCATAAATTCAAATCATCCAAGTTCCAGACAGATTGGACTAACAGACTGACTCAAAAGAAGACATAAAAATGACTCAAGACACAAAAAGAAAAAGAAAAGAAAGAAAAAGAAACACATAACCAGCAGCAGCAAAGAAGCTAGAACACCGGAGAGTCCTCGTCATCCATCTCCTCAGAATCAGCAGCTTCCTCTGTTTCTTCAGTCTTGGGACTGATGGGTGTAGGTGCTCGACATCGTGGCTGTGGGTAAGAGGCGCTGTGGGCGACAATAGGAGCAGCTGTAAATACCCTTCCACATCTCCTTGATTGTGCTAGTCATCCACTTCTGCCATTGTCCATGTGGCATGTATTCTGGTGGCTGTGGTGGGTCTGGGAACCCATAAGTCTCATCAGGATCAACAGCAGGAACCGCATCGTGCTCAGCAGCAGAAGCAGCAGCTCCAGAAGTGGCGCCTCGAAGCACAGTGGAGCGACGCCGAACAGGTCGACAAAGCTCCTCAGCGGGCTGAAAGGAGAGCATCAGAGGCTCATCAGTGATACCTGTAAGCTTAGGCTCAGGGAGAGGGAAGAGGCGCTCAACACCAGATATATCAGTAAAATGCCACAGAAACTCTCTCCCAGTGGTGTCTCCCTTAATCCAATGCATACTCTTCAGGTGCGTGAAATCCATGGTGTTCTTCTTGGTGCATATCGTCAGTTAACTCCTATCTATCCCAAAGTGGTCAAAAATAGGAGTTAAAAGACTCCCAACAGACTCTGCCTTTTGCCCTTTTCCACTAAATGGCTTAGTCTTGAGATCCTCTATATGGTGGGCAAAGACAGCTCCCATGTTTACATCAGCCTCCAAGTGTTCATCCTGATAAACCTCAGCATCAATAATATCACCAATCCCAAAATACAGCAGAAAAAGCTCAGCTATCCGCATCATTCCTGGCTCCATCTTGCATAGGATCGTGTTGGTGAACAAGCGGACAAGGTACCTCAAGACCGGGTGCCTTACTGCGGACTGTCTGGTAGTCTGAGAATCATATACTCCATTGCCAAAATGCTCCCAGAACACTTGCACATCGCGCCACTTCTCAGGTACGTTCACTCCCTCCTTAGTCCTGTCAAACTCGTAGATGTCGCAGAGCTCAGGAATGGTGATCCTGTACCGCACTCCCTTGGCCATAAAGGTCAATATCCCTTCAGAGGCCTTTCTCACCACTTCATTGGTGTAATACACTCGGACTGTTTCCATGAACTGTCTGACCAGCTCCTCATGCAAGTCATAGTACTTGGTACATATGGTACCCAAACCGATCGTCCTCAGAATGCGTAGAACATCCGATCTAATCTTCAGCTTAGACATGATGGTGCTACAGGCGAGCCGTGTGGGAATGATATTGACGCTACACCAGGCGTTGTAGAAAAAAGAATCATAATCATCCCACTGCTCCGAGATTGGCCTTTGAGTGCAAGTGACCTTCTTAGATTCCTCCGCAGGACTATCATCCCAAACCCGGCTGCACCTGAACCTCGCCTTCTCCATCCTTGGCCAAGGTGGGCGATTTTGTGCGTCGCGGACATTGGCGTCAGCTTGCGGTGATGAGGGACCAGAACCAGATGATTCAGGAACTCTCATTGGTCGTTTACCGCGATGCAAGGAAGGTTGCATCTGCAAAACAAGAACAGACATTCAAGCATGAGACCCAAAGATACCAAATTTTCAACATCAAAATCTCACTGAAATGAGTCCATACAATCATCCACAATACTGAAATCAACCATATTCCATTACAAACTTGTCCACGATATCAACAGATTGAGCCAAAATCGAAGCTTTTTACCTTTGGACACGGACGGAAAAAGGGAGATTGAGAATCATACCTTAGCAGATCGATGGAACAAACACTGGATATGGATAGAGCACCAAAAATTAAGTGGAATAGAGCTTTGAATTGCTGAAATCGGTTAAGAAACGAAGGAGATGGAGATTTGGAAGAGGGTTTTCGCGAGAGGAAGAATGGAGAAGATGAAGTCGGGGTCGGGGTTTTAAAAGAAACTTACCTCGATTTTGTCGATGTCGACCGACACTAACTATTAATGTCGACCGAGACTAATTTTTCTGCCCCAAATCGACCCCTGGAAATCGACCATGGTCGATTATCGTTCGTGCTCGAAATTCTCAAAATTGATGTCGACCGACACCAATTGGATGTCGACCGATACTAACTCCTCAGTGCTACGGGTTCTGCGAAACTTAACACAAAAACACCAAAAACCAAGAAAATTGAATAGCAAAACCAAAAATCCTAATATTTACAACTTACCAGTGGGTTGCCTCCCACTTGATATACCATGGATTTTAGGGTTTTTAACCATGGTATATGTCTTCTTATCGAGTCTTTTAGAGTCCTTTGTAGTCCTTTTATCTATGTTTTCAGGTCTAGACACGTTTGGAGCGCATTTGGACATTATGACACATTCTGGAGCATTTTGGAGATTTAACCCGAGAAGAAGAGTTCACTGCCCATTTCACAGACCTGTGTCGATCGACACAACATGTGCATCGATCGACACAAGGTCGACACAGACAATTCTCGACGTTTTATCAAGAGTTTGGAATTTGCACCTTTGCCCAGAAGTTTCCCATAATTACAAAGAAGCAGCCGTGATTAGATCAATATATTAGGGGTTTTTAAGCCATTGTTTAGGCTACGCTTTACTTACGCTTTATTTTACATTCAGAGAGTTTTAGGGGCTGATCAGATACTCGACAGAGAGAAGATTTCGAACCCCTGTTTTTTATTCTGTTTTATGATATTCAGTATTCTATTCATCATGTCTTTGTTATGATTGTCATGTCTGAGTAGTTTACCAGTTAGGTTTAGGGATTCTCACAGGGGATTTCATGGAATTATAGGTTGATCAATCTGTAGGGATTCATATCTGTTAGTTCTTCATCTAGGGTTGTTCTTAATGCTTAATCTGAATTAGCTACCCAGATTTATGATGTTAGGTTGATTTCCGCAACGACAGTTAGTTAATTAACTAGAAAGAACCTAGATGAGCAATTGGACTATTCACAAAGAAATTTGGCTTAGGAGAATTGTGAACGAAAGAACTTGAGATTAATGCATGTCTAGATCTCTAGGATTCGCAACGAAAGTTGTCTTGCTAGGTTGTTAGACATAGATAATATTCGCAACGAAAGTTGGTCTGTTAAAATTCTGTGATTCTAGTTCTAGAACAGTTTTTAATTAGATCCCGATTGATTGATTGATTAGCCTATGTTCCTGATTTCCTGAGAACTCCATTGACCTGGCGCCTTTGTTTCTTGCTTACAAACCGATCTATTTACTTTTCTGTCGTTTGATTTACTGCTTTCTCTATTGCTACCTAGCTTAACCTAACATTCTATAATCTATCGTAAGAATCTAGAGTCTTTGTGGATTCGATACCCTATATACTACTAGTTCACGTCTGTGCACTCGCAGTGTAGATCTAGGGATTAAAACCTGATCGTATCAAGTTTTTGGCGCCGTTGCCGGGGACTCTTTTGAGTCTTCGACGGTTTATGCAGACGCGTGATACCAGAAGTAATCCAAACTCGAATCTCGTTAATCTCAGACGTGAGGAGCTTGCTAGACTAGAGAGAACAAACAGAAAGGATCAGCAAGCAAGGATGATTAACAATCGATTGATTCTGATACCTGATGCTAAAGGCGTCCTAAGGGACCGACAGAGCAATCCTTACAATGCTACTGGGCAAAGGATTGATGCTGAGGGACGAGTGGTCCCTGAACCTTAATGAGAGGAATCTTGCTGACTATAACCGACCGGATGAATTCTATGCTAACCGGTCAGCAATTGTACCTCCTGGATTTGAGAGGAATGATTTCGAGATCAAGACTGTCTACTACTCTCTTCTTAGGCAGAATCCTTTCCATGGTCTCCCACGTGAGCAAGCCATGGACCACATTGATGACTTTGAGGACTTCATCACTGGAATGAAGTATAATGGGGTAAACTATGACTATCTGTATCTCAAGCTTTTCCCCTATTCTCTCGCTGGAGTGGCTGCAGCTTGGCTGAAACAACTTCCAACTGGGAAGTTTACTACTTGAGATGCTGTAAAGAGAGAGTTCTTGAGGCACTTTTGTGATGAGGCTCACTCTAATCAGTCGAGACAGGATATTCTCACCTTCACCCAAGGTCCTACAGAGCCTCTTAAGTCTGCCTGGATGAGGTTTAAGAAGTACCAACATGACTGTCCTCATCATGGATTCTCTGAAGTGACGCTGTTGGGCATATTATTCAGAGGAATTGATCTCCATTACCAATCTGCATTGGATAATGCCAGCAATGGAAATTTCAATACAAGGACTCCTGAGCAAGCTAGAGTGCCAATTGACAACTTGGTAAGCAACAATATCACCAAGAATGCTGATAGGAGAAGAAAGGAGTCTGGTGGAAAGATAGATAATCTGGAGATTGTTGATATTAGGAGCAAGCTGGACATTGTTCATAGTTTGTTGACTGGAAAGAAAGTTGTCCACTTTGCTCAGGATGTTGAGATGTTTAAGACTGAAAAAGACAACCAAGAAGAGGATGTGAACTACATCAGTGGCTCTGGATTTCAAGGAAATAGGTTTGTAAATCAGCAAGGTAATTCTTATCAGAGGACTTATGGATCATCTTCCTATCAGACACCTCCTGCTGCTAGTGCTCATGAGAGCAAGATGGAAACCATAATGGAGCGGTTGCTGTAAGGTCAGACTAAGACTACTGTGGACTTCAACAAGAAGCTGGATGCTGTGTATGAAGATCTGAATGGGAAGTTTGAATCCTTGAGCACTCATGTGAAGAAGCTAGATGTTCAAATCCAACAGACATCTCAAGCAGTGCAAAGGCAAAATGGAGCTGGGAAAGCTGAATAGAACAAATTCGTCAATGCTGTGACCATAAGAGATGGGATTGACTTGCTGGAAGAAGAAGAGAGCATAATCTCGGATTTTCTGGGTGAATTCTGTCTGTCTGAGACAAGCATCGATCGACACAACTCGTGCATCGATCGACACAGTCCTGATACGTCTGATGAAATTGCTCGAAATCGCCTTGTGTCGATCGACACACATCGTGCATCGGTCGACACAGATCCCAGACGAGACCAGAATCCTGCAACAGTCCTTGAACTAGTCTGTGAGCCTTTCGTACCACATCCTAAGCCTCATAAGTTGTCCAAACAAGAGCTAGACGAAGCTAAATGCATAAAAGTGATGGAGAAGCAACTGATTCAGATTTCAGAAAAGCTTCCAGACCCAGGAGCCTTTGTGCTAGACTGTTCCATCTCTAAGGACAGATTCAAGCGTTCTCTGTGTGACTTAGGATCTTGTGTGAATCTCATACCATACTCTGTGGCTGTAAGATTAGGACTGATGGATTTCCAGCCTACTAGAATCTCTCTTATCCTAGCTGATCGATCAAAGAGGTATCCAGAAGGAGTTCTTGAGGATGTTAATGTCAGAGTTGGGAACTACTTGATTCCGACAGATTTTGTGGTGCTGAAGTATGATATTGAGCCTGGTGATCCTCTACTACTTGGTAGATCATTCTTAGCTACTGCTGGAGCAGTGATTGATGTGAGACATGGACTGATTGATCTCCATCTGGGAGACAATCCCTTGAGGTTAAAGATGGATAAGCTGTAGAAATCTACCATTGATGGACAGAGCTTCAGTGTGGAATTGGAACCAGAGATTCCTGTTGGAGAAGAGAAGATGGCGGTTCCTCTTGAACCTGCTCTAACATCTTCAGTGCCTGCAACTGCTCATAAGCAGAAAGCTCCAGACATTTTAGTTCCACCAAAGGTAAGGCATGAATTATCTAAGCTTAAACCTCCTAACCGCATTGCTTTAAATGCAGGAAAACGCAGAATCCCCCACGCTTCGCTCCTGCCCTGGTTCTACTCATTCGTTCCTTGGGAGATCTCATGATCCGAATGCTTATACGCCCCCTTGTCTGAAGAGACATTCACAAAGACACTCAAAGTCTCTGTTGAATCCCCCATAAGTCCAATCTCCTATCTGTTGGAATTGTGTCCAGTAATCTCGGTACTGTCTCTAGAAAGTAAGAGTATGTCAATGATCAGACATAAGTCATATAATACTGGGGGTCATGATGGCTTGCTAGAGTCCGCTCATGATCTATAAGTCTTGGACTTATTGCCTTTATTATATGATCCCATATGGGTCACACGCCTAAGCTAACAGGAAAATGTGTAGGAACGGTGTAGCAGAAGTACGGTAAAAGTGCTAGGCATTTACTGTACTTAGAGAGAATAATTGGGTTTGGCCACTGTGTGTCGATCGATACACAAGGAGTGTCGATCGACACAGTGCACGAACGCCTCGGAGTTAATTGGCCTTTGGGCCAAATGGCCCAAATCGAACTGAACAAGTTATATAAACTTAAGACGAGTTCAGGTCGAAAATAAGCCCTAGCCGCGAGCCTCCTCTCTCTCTCTGCGCCGATTTCCTCCTGGTCTAGCAGCCTCTTCCTGCTCGGTGTGCGTGTGTGAACCTCTGGAGGAGTTATCTCTCGGTGGCTCTCTGATCTCTGACATACCATCCCTTTCCGCTGCACAAACAGGTATAAGGTGAGATCATCAATTGTTTCTATTCGAGAAGAACCTAGATCCGCATGTTTAGGTTGATATGAATCTAAGAATTGAATCAGGATCATCTAAACATTCCTTCAGTGGTATCAGAGCTGTTGGTTCTGGTTTTTCTTGTTTAGATTCAAGTTTAGGATTGTTTTTCTTGCTTAAAAGTGTTTTGAATCAACTACTGATAAGAGAAATCACTTAAGTAACAAGAATTGAAACCTAAACATATGAAAAAAATCGCATGATCAAGCTATATGATTTGATATGCGATCGAATCCGAGAGAATGAGAATCGGCCAGAATCGCATGGATCGATCGATACGATCGCATGGATCGGTCGATACAATCGGAGATCGCATGGATCGATCGATACGATCGCATGGATCGGTCGATACAGACTCTCGGCAAAACCTGTTAACGCGTGAAAGCATCGATCGATACAGGATCGATGCAGGTTCGATGTTGGTGCATCGACCGATGCGGTTGGTGCATCGATCGACACGGTTAGGGTTTTGGCTCGGTTCAGTGCATGCGTGAGAGCATCGATCGATACAGGATCGATGCACGATCGATGCAGGATCGATGCTAAGAGCATCGACCGATGTGGTTGATGGATCGATCGACACGGTTGGTTCATCGATCGACATGGTTGGTTTAAGGCTCGGTTTAATATTTTGATTAAAATTAAACGTCACGGTTTAATAAACAGATCTAATAATTTTATTAAGTCTGGTTAAACCGGGATAAGAAATCCAAAGTCGAAAAATTGGATTTTGTGCCTAAACCAGGATTTTCTAATTTGATTTGGTTGGACCAAATAAATTGAGAAAATCCGGTTTAGTAAATAACCGGTTGACAATTGTGGTCATCGTAGTAATTAAAATTTGGTTAGACCAATTTTAATGAACCAGACCGGTTATGTCATTTAATTGGACAATTGGGTCATGTCTTGGACATGGACCAATTCTTGGGCCTCTGGCCAAGAAGTTAAAACAATTGGGCCAATTATTTGAGTCTTTCTTCAGATTAATTTAAAATTTATTTTATAAGAATATAAATCGATTTTAAATTAAAGTTTCCGATATTTTGAAATTAGAAAGTTTCTTATTTTATAGAAGTTTCTAGATTTGCATGATTCGGATTTTAAGAAATTTCTAAAGTTAGAAAGTTTCCGTTTTTAGAAAGTTTCCAATTTTAGAAAGTTTCCAAAAATGGTAGGTTTCCAAAAATGGAAAGTTTCCCGAAATAGTAATCTTCTATTTTGGGAATGAATTTTTAAATAAACCTACGAACCTCAAACAATATCAAGCGTTGGATGTCTTGTCCATTCTATGTCAGCTGTCGAAGCCCATTCAATTGTATTCATGGCCTTACAGTGTGAGGGTGTCTGCTTTTGCGTGGATAAGACGGTTTGTGATTCATAAATGTCATTGGGAGTCCCAGACATTAATGATTACATGACTGTATAGTCTGGTTTTCTTGACTGGGCCATCGGGAGTCCCGGGCCTTGAGACATCAGAGTGGATTGGGCCTCGGGCCCAGATTCACAACCAAGAGTTATATCACGGATATAATTAGCCGATATAGGGCTTACCGATATAAGCTAAGGTTGGGTGACGGCCAGTGGCCCACTTTAATCTTAGTTATATGTGGATCTTGGAATCATTATATTCTATTGAGGGTAACTGATGTTATTGAATATAATGCATGATTAATCATATTAAAATCTAATACGAGATTAATCATATTGAACATAATAACTAAAATCCTTTTATCTTAATTTTCAGTTATGACTAGCACAAACAATCAAAACACTTTCTCGATCCGGTCTGTCCTTAAGATGGACAAGCTGAACGGATCAAATTTCTTGAATTGGTCGCGGAACCTGAGGCTTGTCCTCAGACAGGAGAGAAAGGACTATGTCCTTGAGAGAGCTCTCCCCGTGAGGATCGGGTCCAATGCTTCTCATGCAGTATATGATGCTTGGAATAAGCATTATAATGATGCGGTAGATGTGCATGGTCTGATATTGGCTACCATGGACTCAGACTTGCGGAAGCAATATGAGAACATGGAGTCGCCAATAGAGATGATCAGCAGCCTGAAATTGAAATTTCAGGAGCAGATAAGGGTGGAGAGATACCAGTTGGTTAAGTCTCTCACTAACTGCAAGCTACCAAATGATCATCCAGTGAGTCCTCATGTCAGTAAAATGATGGGTTACATTGATAACCTGAGGAAACTGGATTATCCAGTTAGCCAAGAATTGGCAACTGAGATCATACTACAGTCACTGCCGTCAAGCTATGATAAGTTCAGAAGGAACTATATCAAGAAAGGCTTAACGAAGACGCTGACTGAACTGCATGATATGCTCAAGACAGTTGAGCCAAACGTGAAGAGTAACCTGTACAATCTCATGAACGAGAAGGGTAGGTTTACTAAACCTAATGCTGACAAGGGTGAAGACAAAGTTGTCCAGATTTTGAATCATGGCAAGCGTGTGTCTTCTGAGCCCGAGTCAGATACCTCTTACGTTGGTAAGTGCTGCTACTGTAAGGAGACAGGGCATTGGAAGAGAGATTGCATTAAATTCATGGAAGATGATGAGGAGTTAAAGTCGATGTATGCGACTACTTCCTCAGGTATTCATGTTATTACTTCAAGTTCTACCTTAAAGGTATTGGATACTGGTTGTGGCACTGATATTTGTGACAATATGCAGAGCCTAAGCAACAGTAGAACGTTGAAGGAAGGGCAAGTGAAACTACATGTCTGGAAGGAGCTTGGGATGCTGCCTCAGCCGTAGGGTTTTTCACTTATAGATCCCTTTGAGGCTTGGTTTTGTATTAAGTAATTGCTACAATGTACCTGCTTTAAGCAGAGTTGTCTTTCATTTTCTTGTAAGAATTTGAATGTTTTTCATTTTGATAAAAGACAAGTTTTGTTCTTTTAATCTTAATGAAATATTAATTGTAGCACCCTATTCATGGAATGGGTTTTATATCTTAAACCAAAGATGCCTAAATGTAACATAAATACCGAATTGGTTTAAATCTGATGAATTAAACCTGTTTTTCTTGGCATAAAGTCTTGGTCACAAAAGAGTAAGTCGGATTCAGAAATCCCATAGTCATGGACTGTTGGGCTCATTTGATAAAATATCTTATGAGACTTGAATTCTGTTTACTAGACCAAAAGGTAAAGGGCCTATCTTAGCCGAGCTAGAGAAAAGCCCAAAGGCTTATTGGACCTGGAACATACTCATGTATGTGGCCCAATGAGCAGTAATGCCAGAGAAAATCTCCTGTACTTCATTGTCTCTACTGATTACTTCAGTGAGTGTGACTGTGTTCATTTGATGAGACACAAGTCGGAATTCTTTGACATGGTCGAAAGAGTTCCAGAATGAAGTATAGGATCTGAATGACAAAAGTATTAAGACTCTGGATTAAAATTACGAGTGAGAAAACTTAAGTCATTGATTATGTGATCATCTGAATGAGTGTGAAATCGTTTCACAGCTCATTTCTCCTGAAAACCTAAAGGTGTTTCTGTGAGAAAGAATCAAATCTTATTAGAAATGATTAAAGATGAATCACACGAATCTTCCATGATATTTTAAGAATAACGCTCTAGAAATATCTAAGTTTACGCTAAAATAGTTCCACCAATATCAGTTGAAAGACACCACGTAAATGTGGATTGGAATCGATCCAAATTTGTCTTTACTGAGTATTTGTAGTTGTGCTACTTCGCTGGTTGTCCTAGAGAAACTAAGGCATGTTACTTTACGTCCAATCTGTTTTCTAAGAAGGGAAGTTATTTTTACAAGAAGAACAGTGGGAGAAAAAGTATAACTCGAAGTTTTCTTAGGGAAACCAAGGCTCGGTACTTTTACGACCATTCTGTTTTCTAAGAAGGGAAATTACTTTCCAAGAAGAACAGTGGGAGTAAAAGGTATTTTTACGACCATTCTGTTTTCTAAGAAGGGAAGTTACTTTCCAAGAAGAACAGTGGGAGTAAAAGTACAACTCGAAGAAATTCGAGAAATACAGGAGGCTGCTTAACCTATTGAGGGAGAGCAGCGGAAGGATTTACAGATTTCTGTAGAATCTACACCTGTGGAGCCTGAAGTTCGCAGATATGAAAGAATCAGTCACTAATCCGAGAGTGAATTCTCATCATTAGTTCAGCCTGATGATCATTGAATGTTCGCATGATCTGATGATCATTGAAAGCGACGAATCTGCGAAATTCTAGGAAGCGAAAGTGAGCCCAGACTCCGAAGAATTACATTTTGTGTAAGTTGGCTTCATCGATCCATTCATGGATGGAAGCAAACATATCGGAGTTGGAATCTTCGTTCTGTTGAAGTAGTCAAGGTTTTGACTTGAACAGGAACGAAGCGGAACTGTGTGTTTACTAATAGATTAGTGGGAGCGATATTGCATTTCTCAAAGTGTATGTCGATGACATACTGATTCTCGGATATAACATCCCAATGCTGTAGTCGGTAAAGGACTAGCTTGGGAGTTGGTTTAATGATTGACATGGGTAAAGCCACGTAGTTCTTGGATTTTGGATCTAAAGATAGAGATCCAAAAGAGCTGGTAGGACAAAGTCAGGATTCTTAAATTGACAAAGTCCTACACGTTTTGAGCAATCCAAGAAGGGTTTTATGCCAATGTCACATGGCATTAAGTTAAGCAAGATACAGTATCCTACGATAACTGCTGAGCTTAAATGCATGGATGAGATTCCATATGCGTCGGCAATTGGATCTATCATGTATGCCATGAAACATACTTGTTTGATGTTGCTTTAATGTTAAGCAAGACAAATAAAGACCAGTCAAATCCAGCAAAGAATCAAGTTTCCTAAAGTATGTCCTAAAGTATTTGAGGAATACTAAGGATAAGTTCTTGATTTACGGAGAAAGTGAGGTGCTATAAGTCGATAGAGTCTGAAAGGCAAGTTTCCAACAGACAAAGATGATTTCCGGTCACAGTCTGGTTATATCTTGTGTTTGCCTGGCGGTGCACGGCACTGTTGCTGACTCCATGACTTAAGCTGAATCTTTCGCAGCTTGGGAAGCGGCGAAAGAGGTTGTTTGGAAAGAAGAGTTCATCAATGAACTTGATGTGATTCCCAGCATAGATGAGACTAGCTGCACATCAGAGGTCCAAACACCTTGAGATAAATGACAGAGATGTTAAGTAGATCAGCGAGTTTCAACAAATGAGAACGTTGCTAATCTATTAACGAAGCCACTCATTAGCCCTAAGCACGAGTCACGGACTGTAGCTGTAGGATAAGTGAAGTTAAGATATAATCTTAATTTCAGTGGGAGTTAGTAAAGGGCTTTATTTAGTTATTGATATGTTCTTGTAAAACATTTGAGATGTTTAATAATGAAATTATTATTTCAAGATTATTTTAACTGTGATGAAATAATCGTTCCAAAATGATATGAACCATTTTATAGGTCATCGAAGTAAATGACTTGATCTTGAGTCATCGAAGTCATTTAGCTTGATCATGAGACCCTATATTTGATAGATGGCTTATATCATCCTGTCCCTAGTCGAAGGTTGTTGAAATTGGAACACCAACAACCGTGTGAGACTGGATTGGTACATGACTTATGACAAAGTCTCAGTGTGTCATAGATGCGCGGCATCAAAGTCAGTACATAGGTGTATGTTTGGGAACATACGACCGGACAAGACCCGCTTATAAGAACTCTTCAGGATATTTATATCTGTGTCATAAGAGATTCTTACTACGACTATAGAGTATAGTCCTTAGACCTGAGTTCGCATGCATGTGACTGCACATGGACTGATGCACTTTGATCATTGTCTAACGCTGTCGTTCTGCGATAGTTATAAGGACCTTGTTTGGGTACATTAGGAAATGAGTAGTTTGCAGTGATGGAACAAGACGGGATTTGTCCCTCCAATATAAATGGAGTGAATATCTCTAGGCCAATCGGAGATTTGAATACTGGAAAATGCATGGCCATGCTCAAACGGACTGTCCCGAGTCGTTTGGATTGTCAGTATCAAATCAGAGTCCGATGAACAAGATTAGGCTTTATAAGGATGACACTAATCTTGCCTTATGACTAATCGAGATATTGAGACAAAAGGATTATGAATACAGAGATTCCAGTACAAGTGGGAGATTGTTGGAATTGTGTCCAGTAATCTCGGTACTGTCTCTAGAAAGTAAGAGTATGTCAATGATCAGACATAAGTCATATAATACTGGGGGTCATGATGGCTTGCTAGAGTCCGCTCATGATCTATAAGTCTTGGACTTATTGCCTTTATTATATGATCCCATATGGGTCACACGCCTAAGCTAACAGGAAAATGTGTAGGAACGGTGTAGCAGAAGTACGGTAAAAGTGCTAGGCATTTACTGTACTTAGAGAGAATAATTGGGTTTGGCCACTGTGTGTCGATCGATACACAAGGAGTGTCGATCGACACAGTGCACGAACGCCTCGGAGTTAATTGGCCTTTGGGCCAAATGGCCCAAATCGAACTGAACAAGTTATATAAACTTAAGACGAGTTCAGGTCGAAAATAAGCCCTAGCCGCGAGCCTCCTCTCTCTCTCTGCGCCGATTTCCTCCTGGTCTAGCAGCCTCTTCCTGCTCGGTGTGCGTGTGTGAACCTCTGGAGGAGTTATCTCTCGGTGGCTCTCTGATCTCTGACATACCATCCCTTTCCGCTGCACAAACAGGTATAAGGTGAGATCATCAATTGTTTCTATTCGAGAAGAACCTAGATCCGCATGTTTAGGTTGATATGAATCTAAGAATTGAATCAGGATCATCTAAACATTCCTTCACTATCCATAGTCAAGCTATTGACTTTAAACAAGCGCTGAGTGGGAGGCAATCCACTGTTAGGTTCATTTTTGTTTTCATTTTTCAGTTTTGATTTGGTGTTTTTAATCTTCTGTTTTTGTGTGTGTTCAAAGGCGTGAGAAACAAGGAGAATCGCACTGCATTGATCGACACACATAGTGCATCGGTCGACAGAGTTGCGATTTAATTACGGTTCAGACACCGTTTATTTACATAACCGTGGGCATAATCGCCTTGCATCGATCGACACCATTTGTGGCATCGATCGACGCAGACCGACGACAGGTAAGTGTTCTGAAATTCTGATTTTTCTCGCCAATCCTGAGCTTGACACTATTGGGGACAGTGTGTTTCAAGTGTGGGGGAGGTAGCTACTGACGCACGCTTTCTGTTTTCTTAGAGTCAGTCCAAATTTGTTTTATTGAGCCAAATTGAGTAGGAAACAAGGACTTTTTGAGGAGATTACCACACTTGCAGGAACTTAAGTGACCATTGGATGATTTGCAGATGATCTGTGACTATTAGAAAACCCAACACAGACCAGCCTACTGAGGACACCCATATCACTTCAGGTATTCAGAGAATCCATTACTTGACTTCACCTTTAACTTGACTTAATTTTCTCTCATATGGGCTTAGTATACTTTGAGTCGGATTCCTCTGTTGGTTATGGCACAGCTTGTAAACATGTCTGATTATGGTTCCCTTCTCCCCATTCTTGAAAGTAAGAAAAAAAAAAAGAGAGATAAATTGAGGATAAGCTAGTAGCTTCGAAGTGGTCACAGGAGTGGTAGAGACCCATATTACCTCCTGTGCATCCATGGAAACATGTCCAAAGTATACCCCAATAAAGGAAGAGCACTGATAGAAAAATAAAATGATACCCAGTGGGGAAAAATCAGTGTTAAGGAAGGGAAAAGAGAAGAAAGGGACCATAAGCAACATTTGAGTGGTCATGAGCTGACAAAGTAAGAGTCCATGTGTTCTTTGATCGATACCCCATAGGTGAGACCGCACTTAATAGCTTATAGAAGTCAGTATGGTGAATTTAGATGCTTTGAATGTGATTGTGGAGTTTACTCAGGATAGTTGATAAGTGTGGGGGAAGTACATGTCCGTCTTGATGTTTGCAGGTTCATTTTCAGGTGGCTTACTAAGGCGAATCTGAGTGTGGTGCTCCTACGATGAAAAGAGTTTCTGAAAGTCTTCAAACTTCTTCTCCTGATCTTGGTCTTCTGTTTGCTTGAGGGCAAGCAAAAGCTAAGTGTGGGGAGTTGATATACCATGGATTTTAGGGTTTTTAACCATGGTATATGTCTTCTTATCGAGTCTTTTAGAGTCCTTTGTAGTCCTTTCATCTATGTTTTCAGGTCTAGACACGTTTGGAGCGGATTTGGACATTATGGCACATTCTGGAGCATTTTGGAGATTTAACCCGAGAAGAAGAGTTCACTAGCCATTTCACAGACCTGTGTCGATCGACACAACATGTGCATCGATCGACACAAGGTCGACACAGACAATTCTCGACGTTTTATCAAGAGTTTGAAAATTGCACTTTTGCCCAGAAGTTTCCCATAATTACAAAGAAGCCCCAGCCGTGATTAGATCATTATATTAGGGTTTTTAAGCCATTGTTTAGGCTACGCTTTACTTACGCTTTATTTTACATTCAGAGAGTTTTAGGGGCTGATCAGATACTCGATAGAGAGAAGATTTCGAACCCCTGTTTCTTATTCAGTTTTATGATATTCAGTATTCTATTCATCATGTCTTTTGTTATGATTGTCATGTTTGAGTAGTTTACCAGTTAGGTTTAGGGATTCTCACAGAGGATTTCATGGAATTATAGGTTGATCAATCTGTAGGGATTCATATCTGTTAGTTCTTCATCTATGGTTTTTCTTAATGCTTAATCTGAATTAGCTACCCAGATTTATGATGTTAGGTTGATTTCCGCAACGACAGTTGGTTAATTAACTAGAAAGAACCTAGATGAGCAATTTGACTATACGCAAAGAAATTTGGCTTAGGAGAATTGTGAACGAAAGAACTTGAGATTAATGCATGTCTAGATCTCTAGGATTCGTAACGAAAGTTGGCTAGCTAGGTTTTTAGACATAGATAATATTCGCAACGAAAGTTGGTCTGTTATAATTCTGTGATTCTAGTTCTAGAACAGTTCTTAATTAGATCATGATTGATTGATTAGCCTATGTTCCTGATTTCCTGAGAACTCCCTTGACCTGACGCCTTCGCTTCTTGCTTACAAACCGATTTGTTTACTTTTCTGCCGTTTGATTTACTGCTTTCTCTATTGCTACCTATCTTAACCTAACATTCTATAATCTAACGTAAGAATCTAGAGTCTCTGTGGATTCGATACCCTATATACTACTAGTTCACGTCTGTGCACTTGCAGTGTAGATCTAGGGATTAAAACTTGATCATATCACCACTCAGCGCTTGTTTTTAGTCGGTAGCTTGACTGTGGGTAGGAGATCAGACTCCCTGGGGTTTCGACAGAGGCTATGAGTGCCTCTGCGAAAGTTTCCTCATCTATGGAGGTTCGTCAGTAGTATCGGCATGAGAGTGTCCAAGGAACGTAGGAATAGATCGAGGGTGGGAGCGAAGCTTGGGTGGAATAGAGCGTTTCCCTGCATTCATAGCAATGAAGTAAGGAGATTTGAGTTTTGAAAATGCATACCTTCGCTTTGGTGGGGATCTGATGTTTGGAGCTTTCTGCTTATGAGCAGTTGCTGGCTCTGAAGATGTCAGAGTGGATTCTTGAGAAACCACCATCTTCTTTTCTCCAATATCAGAAACTGTAGCCTCATTAATCTGAATTTCTTGCTCCATCTCAATACTAAAGGCTTGACCATCAATCAGACCGTGCCTCACATCAATCATTGCTCCAGCTGTAGCTAAGAAGGGTCTGCCTAGGATCAGAGGATCATCCGGTTCAATATCATATTTCAGCGCCACGAAGTCTGTTGGAATCAAGTAGTTTCCAACTCTGATAGGGACGTCCTCAAGAAATCCTTCTGGAATCCTCTTTGATTGATCAGCTAGGATTAGAGAGATCCTAGTCTGTAGGAAGTTTGTCAACCCCAATCTCTCGGCCACAGAGTATGGCATGAGATTTCCACTAGCTCCTAAAACACATAAGGAGTGCAATCTAGCACAAATACACCACGATCCGGTAGCTTCTCTGGAATCTGATTAAACAACACATAACTGACTTGTTTAGGAAGCACCACCACCCATTTTTTTAAATCTTCATCTATGGGGATCATCTTCTCCACATATCTCTGTAGACAAGGGTGAAATTGCAAATCATCAGTAGGGAGAATCTCATTCATCTTTTTATCCATTACTTCCATGCATTTGGCTTCATCAAGCTCTTGTTTAGACTTCACCCTGGGGAATGGTATAAGAGATTTATAAACCATCTCTTCAGCAACAACACTAGGTTTGGATGAAATTGGTCCTGCCCGACCGTAGTGTCGATTGGCGTTGTATGAGTGTCGACTGACACTGAGGGTAGCGTCCAGAATATTAATGTCGATCTCGGTCGATTTCGGTCCGTCAAAACTCTCGAACTCGTGTTTTTCAGTGAGTTTTGACCGACACCGAGAAGGTGTGTCGATCGACACTGAGTCTGTAGCTTCGGATTCATCTCTATTTTCAACGATTTCCACAGTCTCAACCTCAAATCCTTCTTCCTGATCCAGCCTATCTTCATTCTGAACCGAGATAGCATTGATGTGGGCGTTCTGAACATTCTTCCCCTTGATTGAGCCTGAAATCTGAGCTACTTGTGTATCCAGTTGCTTCATATGTGTGCTTAAAGACTCAAACTTTCCATTCAGATCAGTGTAGATGGCATCCATCTTCTTGTTGAAGTCCACAGTAGTCTTTGTCTACCCCTCAAGTATCTGCTCCATCATAGCTTCCAACTTACTCTCATGAGCATTAGTAACAGGAGGTGTCTGATAAGAAGAAGCTCCATAGGTCCTCTGGTAGGAGTTGTTCTGCTGAAAAGGTTTCCGGAAAGCAGAATTCTGACCATATCCACAAGAGTTTTGATTGCTTGTGAAAGCACTCTTCTGACCATTACCAGTGTTAGCATTGTAGAACTTGTTACCTTGCTGATTTCCAAACCTGTTTCCCTGAAATCCAGATCCACCAATGTAGTTCACATCCTCTTCTTCCCAGCCTTCCTCATCCTCAATCACCTCAATTTCTTGAGCAAAATGGACAGCTTTCTTCCCAATCAGCAAGCTGTGAGCAGTGTCTATCTTCTTGTTCATCTCAGCTATCTGTGAATTATCAGCTTTACCACCAGACTTCTTCCTCTCCATATCAGCATTCTTGACACTATTACTAGTCACCAAGTTCTCAATAAGCTCTTTAGCTTCTTCTGGAGATTTAGTGTAGAAGTTCCCATTACTTGCAGCATCTAAGGCCATCTAATACCACAAATCGACTCCTCTGAAGAAGATACCCAACTGTTGCACCTCAGTGAAACCATGATGAAGGCAATCTCTCTGGTACATCTTGAATCTCACCCAAGCTGCCTTAAAAGGCTCTGTAGATCCCTGCGTGAAGGTTAAGAGATCAGGTCTAAGCTGATCGGATATAGCATCATCATAGAAGTGTCGCAGAAACTTCTCCTTCACTGCATTCCATGTAGTCAGAGTCCCAGATGGAATCTGCTTCAGCCAATTAGCAGCTTCTCCTCCAAGAGAGTGAGGAAAAACCTTGCAGTGTAGGTAGTCATAGCTTACTCCATTGTGCTTCTTTCCAGTGACTAGAGACCCAAAGTATTCTATGTGGTCCATAGGATGCTCATGTGGGAGTCCATGAAACAAGTGTTGTCCCACAAGCATGTAGTAGGAAGTCTTCAACTCAAACTCGTTCCTCTCAAAAGCTGGAGGTACAATTGCAGACCTATTGGCATAGAACTCATCAGGTCTATTGTAGTCAGCTAGTGTCCTCCTAGCAGGAGGATTAACAATCTGTTGCTCTGGTTCAGGGATCACATTTCCTTGAGCGTCAATTCTCTGTCCCTGAGCATTGTAGGGATTGTTCTGCGAGTCTCTCAGAACACCTTCTGCATCTCAAATCAAGATCAATCGATTCATCATCCTTGAAGATTTCTGAGCATTTCTGTTGGTCCTCTCAATTCTAGCAAGCTCCTAAAGTCTGAGGTTCAAAAGATTATCTTCCGGGTTGATTTTGGTGTGACGACTAGGCATACACTGAACTCGAAGTCTGGCTTCCAGATCAATGTCAATCGACACTTCGTGAGCGTCGGTCGACACTGAATGTTCCTGTCGATTCCTGCAGCAACAAAGACAAGCAAGACAGAGAATTATCAGTAACCAAAACAAATGAAAAACAACTTAGTCTAAATTCTAGAACAAAATCTATCGGCAAACTCAAAGATTCCCCAGCAACGGCGCCAAAAACTTGATAGAGCAAATTTTATCCCTATTCTAACTGCAAGTGCACAGAAATGCAACTGTAGTACAAAGGGTATCGAATCCACATAGACTCAAGTTCACACGACAAATTATATGTTTTCAAACTCAGCTAAGTCAATCAGGTGAAAGCAGTAAACAATGCAAATAAATTTAAAGAGACTTTTCGATGGGAGAAAAATGCTAGACTCAGGAAGTTCTCAAGAAATCATGCAATGTCAGACACTTCAATAATCAAGATTCAGATTAAACACAGGTTCAGGAACTAGAATCGCAAATGTAAACAACCCAACACTCGCTGCGATTATTATCTATGTCTAGCAACCTAATGATTCAAATCTCTTTGCAATCTTAGAGTTCTAGACAAGCATTAATAGCAAGTTATTTTGTTCACAATTCTCTAGATCAAATCTATTTGCATCTAATCAAATTGCTCACACTAGTTCTGTCAGATTTTAACTCACAGTCTCGTGCCAAATTAATTATCTAAGATCTAAACTTAGGTGATGAACATATAGATTTAGAATCCTAATTATTTAGTAATCTAACAAGACATGAAATCCCTATGAGAATCCCTAAATCTAACTAAGGTTACTTCTCAGACATGGAATCAATAAGACAATACATGTTTGAATAGAAAACAAGACTGGATAGATATAAATGAATTGGGGTTCGAAATCCTTCTCTCAAAGGTTACAAGTAGCAGAATCAGCCCCAAGCCAAAATCTCTCAATCTCCAAAGCAAAAGTCAAAACAAAGCAAGAACAAAAGGTCGGAGAAAAAAAATCTCCAAAACCCTATTAAAAAGGCTAAACACGTTTTGAGGCCAAATTAGAAATAAAGGAAACTTCTAGACTTTCTTGCAAATCTTCAAAAGATGCAATAGACTTGCGCATAACTCTTGCTGGACCTCAGTGTCGACCGACACTAAGAGCAGTTTTGGTCGACATCAGCTCGTGGTCACGGCTCCAACTTCAGCTCTTTGCAAAAATCTCCCGAAACGTCCCAAAACTCCAAGCTTTGCTCCAAACGCAAGCTTACCTGTAAAAGACTCGAAACACAAGGTTAAAGACTCAATATATACACTTATATCATGTTAACAACCTACAAAAACCATGATATATCAAATAGGCTATAATCACATTAGGGTTATGAGTAAAGCTTTGAAAGAAGTTTATATAGGTAGGTTAAAAAAAATCGGATAAGTCTCGGTTATCATCGGTTTAGCGACGGTTTAGATCTGTTATATTAAATTTACGGCATGGTTTACTTACATTTTATATTAATAAACATATTTTGGGCCAGATCGGTACAATATAATTGCAATTCCCGCCCAAATCGGTCCTGTCAATTTCTGGTTCCCACCCAAATTTTGAAAAGTAGACTTCCCCACGAGTCTACTAAATAGAACTCTAACAATTTACGTTACCGGTTAACTCAATTTGGTTCGATTAAAATCCTATTTGGTTCGATCAACATTTTAATTTTCGACTATAGACTTCAATGTACATTAGAGATCTCCAACAATTTACGTTAGTGGTTTACTCAATTTGGTACGATCAAAATCCTATTCATTTATTGGTTCGTTCAAAATCATTTTACTTTTGGTCTGTAGACTAGGATAGGAAGTCTACAGTCAAATTCTTCTTTATAAGTCTACGAAAACCAAACAAACAAGCAACTCACAGAAATCAATCATCATGGTTCCTGAACGTGATACAAATACCTGTCAATATCAAATCCGATCACTAATCTACTATTTTAAATGGCAAAAACTAAGAATACCACGGTTAAAATGACTACACCGAATAAACCCGCGGTTTTCAGCTTCAGGACTCCTGAACATTGTTGTCGAATAGTCTCCTTTAGTTGAATGATCTGAGCCTCAACCCGAGTTTGGAGTGCATGATAACCACTACCTGTAAGAACACGGATGCAATCTCCTTGTTTTTAAGGCACATCGAAGCTCTTACAATTACGGATAATAGCTTCATGCATCCCACCATTTATGGATAATTGTAAGAGCTTTGATGTGTCTTTTCAATATAATAAATTGTTTGATATCTACGTATAAGATGGTAACCATCACTTACGGATAATAGCTTCATCCCACCATTTAAATAAGTGATGGTTACTATCCTATACGTAGATATTAAACAATTTATTATATTGAAAAGACACAATCCACAATCATAAAAAAAAAAAACAACAACAACACAAGAGTCTTATTACCTTATAGTTCTTGCATCAAAAAAATAACCGTCCAGGATTTTCGTCGGTAGTGAAAATTTTTATTACGGTCAACAAGCCGCAAATTTTTTTCAGGAATCCCTAGTTTATTTCGAGTATCAGAGTTCACTTCGGGCAACCCTGAACTCCATAAGCTCCTCATGGAGCTACTTGATGGTTGACTGTAAGAGTATCTCACCATATCGATCTATTCTGAAACAAGACTCATTAGAAGTCAAACAAGAAGAAAAATGTATTACTACACAAACAAAATGAAGAAGAAATAATACCACAAAAAATAGATGTGATATCGAAAAATAAGGCTCACGGCGATGAGAGAGAGTTTTAAAGAGAGAGGAGAGAGATTTTTTTTTTACCAGGCCACATAATAACACTTACCCTCGCTGCTTTACATAGGAGGTAAAATTTCAATGTAAAAAATCGTTAACGGTAGACTTCAGAAGAAGACTTCTCAAGTAAACTTAAATGGTAGACTTCTTTTTCAAAATAAAAATTACCGCCAAATGTATTTTGAGTTCCCGCCAATTTTCATTCTAGGTCTGACTTGAGAAGGTAGACTTCTACAGAATACTTCCACCGTAGACTTCTTCTTTAGGACCTACAATTTGCTATTTAGACATGTTTGTTAAAAAAGACTTATTTGTATCAAATTTTATTTTATTTGTAGGTGACAACTGACTGTGTTTTGATTATTCAAAAAATGGTTTGATAAAAAAAATTAATTGAATTTTATAATTTAAATTTAAAATTGTATGGAAAAATCAGACTTCTTGACTTCTCAAGGAAGTCTACCATGAAGACTTATTGGGTAGACTTCTTAAGGGTTTATACGGTAATTCAAACTTCTATTTTATTGTTTGGTCGCAGGGGTGCTCATGGTAATATCCTACACCCAAAAATCTTGTTTTGCATTTCTTTTCAAAAAGGGTCTACTTTAATTTCTAAAATCAAATAAAGGTATAAAAAAAGCAATTCCTACAAAAATAACCGTACTAACTACTAAAACCATCGTATCAACAATGGTATTTGTTAACGTTTTTTTTTTTTTTGAAAGAATGTAAAATTATAGTCAATCAAAAGCTTTTGTACATCAAGTGTTTTTTCTTTTAACAGAGCAAACCATCTCTGAAGCCCCATCGAGTAACTCTCACCGCCAGCTCTTTGGATTGTGTGCAGTCTGTTCCTGACATTCTTGTCAATGATTTTTGCAAGCTGAAGAAGTTGAGTTGGTTTCCGATCTGGTTCCTCATGCCATATGTGGTTGCACTCCCTCCATATATGGTATAGAGTTGACTGAAACACATACCTCAGTTGGAACCTTCCTATCTTATCAAGATCTGAATCCGTTAGGAGCTTTGTCAGCTTGTCCCAATCTGTAGAGTAGTTGCTACCCAAGAGAGGACCTGCAATGCGCAAGACTGTGGATGAGTATTCACATTCGAAAAAGTGATTTCTCAATTTCTCTTCATTAATTATCATAAAGAACACAACTCGTTCTCTGGCGTACTTTCCAGTTCTTCATTCGATCGCCTGTTGTGAGCCGATTATGCATCGCTATCCAAGTCAGAAAAGAGTATTTAGGTGTCGCATATTTAAACCACACCCCCTTATACCATGACTTCCTCAGGTTGATGATTCTGATTTGGTTCCAGGTATGTTTCGAGTTGAACTTTGCAGCATATTTCCCTGTGTATGTCCTCCACAGAGGTATATCGACTGCATTTTCTTCTCGCTTCAATACTCTGATCTCTTCTTCAATCTCATTCATAGTAATAGATTTGTGATTGCGAGGCCGATGCTCTTGTAACACAGACGGTACTGTTAACGTATTTTTCATATTATAGATTTTGTTATCGCATCAACGACGGTATTTGTTAAAGTATTTTCATATTATTTATTTTTTGTCAAGAATTTTTTTATTTTCTTAATATATGGTATATATATCGTTGATTTAGTACATTCTTTAGTGCTAATTTTTTTTAGTGATACTCCTTTTTACACTATCATCATTTAACTTTCTAAACCATCCTTTTGTAAATATTTATTTAATTTGGTTGATGTGATTCCCAATATCCCAAAAGTGTATTTGATTTTTTTTTGATTTTTTTTAATTTTTTTTAATTTTTTTTTTTAATTTTTTAATTTTTTTAATTTTTTTTAATTTTTTTTATTTTTTTAAAAATAACTTTTTTTGTATTTTAATAGAAAAAAAGATAGTTTTCCTTTTGTGAGATAGTTACCTTTTTGGGTTACAGTTGTGAGATAATATCTGTAGTTTTTTTCTTGGGGGGAACAATAGAACAATTAAAAGTTCCAAGGTTCCAAATGACGCTGCGTCAAAAACAATTTTTTGAACTGTCGATGTTGATAAGAGAGCGCCTGCAAGATGGTTAACACCTCTTTCTACCACCGTATTAAGAGCTACCACAGCGTTTAACCAAAACAAAAGTACATGATAATACCTAATGTTCTAAAAAGTGGTTTAGGCGGAATCTAGGTGTTAGACGATTTTATTCTATAAAAAAAATTCTTTTAAGTGTTGGAATTTGACGGATTTGTTATTAAACTGATTTATGTGATTTTAGGCGGTTTTATGTGGTTTTAGGCGGCCCTAAGCGGCCCAATACAATCATTAGCCAATTTTTTATATAATAAATGTGTTTATTTCGGTATATATTTTCAGTATTCACAACATATAATTAAATTTATTAGTTTCGACTTCATAAATACGTGATTATCAAAATAAATATTTATGTGATGTAGCTAAAAATATTTTGATAAATTTCCAAGTAGTTTAATATTGTTAATATTTTTATAAATTTATATTTAACATTTTTGAATCTATTTTTACCGTTTTTTCTTACAAACGCTTATACCACCTAAAATTACTTAGGCTCCGACTAAATATTCTATAGGCGTTAGGCATCGGATCGCCGTCTACTTAACGTCTAGAGATTTCTTGAACACTAATACCTATATATTATTTTGTTACCGATTTATATTGTAATTAAAAAAATTAATGTATAATAAAAGCCAGCATGATTCACTTATAAAGCAAGCACAAACTTTAATAATAATATCTTCTACATCCAACTACCGAACAACTACTCATATCTAAGATCTTGAGAACTGAGTTGGTGGTTTTTACTTTGTATTCTACTTTTTTTTGTCAAAAACTCTTTCTACTTTACTTTCTTAGTATTAAAATAAATATTACATTTTTCTAAAAGGCTTTCGAATTACTTTTTTTTTTTCAAAAACATACAACAACATAAAATTTAAGAAAAATAAAGGACTGAAAGGAAAAAAAAATTATGACCAACCCAATGGACCCAAAACAGATCCAACCCATAATCGAGAGGCCACTAAAGAAACAAGAATCGCCACCACCAAATAAAGAAGGAAACGTGGACGAAAGAAGATCCAGAAGCCTGAAAGAGCGCCACCAACAATGGCTGAGATATTCGGAAGCCACATGATAGCTGTCAGAACGAGAACCACAAGAAAAATCGACGAAAACGAATAAGAGTAGAATGAGAAGAGAAGAGGCCATGCCTAAGCATAAGCGACGAAAAAATCGCGACGGCGACCACTATAATCAGTCCACCACCACCGTAGTGATACCTAAGCAGTAGACGAGAGATGCGGAAGCCGCCTAAAAAATCTTCGGTCACGACCTCCACCTTGAAGCTACCTTTTCGACATGCCGCCGTCCACTAGCGGGCCAGAAAAGAGAGGAAGAAACCTAGCAATAGCTCCACCAACGCTGCACCATGATTACTTTAATTTAGATTTTTGAGAAAATATATTTTAATCCAAATCAACTAAGCCGATGTGACCATTTTTAATAAATAAAATTTGTTCGTGAAGAATTTTGTTTATGTGTTTCGACATCGTACAAAAAACAACTGTCGAAGAGTAAATAAATTCAATTTATAGAGGAGATTGAAAATGCAGGTGAGGCAATATAAAATGTGCAGAAAGTAAGGACATATGAATTTTTTTTAACGAGGTTCGTTTCATACATCTATGTGACCTTATCCAGATTTCAAATTCACTAGAATAAGAAAGTAATTACACTTAATCGCAAACGCGTAAATCACGAACACATCCAGCGATTCACCGCTCTGTTACCTCTTTGAAAATGATTTATGAAGAGATCAAAAAACTTGATCAAAGGCTCACACGCTTGGAAGAAAAGAGAGGCATAAAGGTGCACAAAGCTGCTGAATCTTTATCAAAACCAACTGCTCTCAACATATGTATCACGAAAGAAGTAGATCAGGATTTGAGGACAAATCCTTTTGAAGAGAGAGAGTATGATGAGGTCATCAAATCCAAGGTCAATCATGAAGATATTAAGGAGAACAAAATCTTTCCCATGAAAGAGCAAGTTGAAGTTTGTTCCAACAATCGGTTCTTCAAAGACAGATTTTACGAGAAAAATCAAATCATACCGGAAAGAGAATTATGGCCCAAGAAAAGCCAGCCTAGCTACAAGGATAACTGAAGAGGTATTTGATGTGTCAGTCACGGCGTAGTACAAGTGGTAGTACAAGACGTGACTCAGGACGTGATTATGTTCGATTGATGAGATATGAACGAATCTTTATGATGTGATTCGGTTTATGGGTTGTGTGCTGAGCTGGATGAAGATCTTGGAGTGAAGATTACAGCTTGGAGTTGTTTACTTATTATTTGAATAAGTTTCAAGAAAAAAAGAAAAAGTTACAAAAAGGTGGAATAGGAAATATCAAAACAAAAAGGATATTTGCTATATCTTTATTTAGGTAAACTTTAGGAGCAAGTTAAGCCTATATAAAGAGGAGAG
Organism: Orychophragmus violaceus; assembly: GCA_030180135.1. NCBI lineage: Eukaryota > Viridiplantae > Streptophyta > Magnoliopsida > Brassicales > Brassicaceae > Orychophragmus > Orychophragmus violaceus. Next base: position 47,293,834 of record CM058240.1, read on the forward strand.
GCGTGGCCTTATGAAGATGCAAGAGCTGAGAGAATAAAAACTCAAGAGGGCTTTTGTATTTTGGGAAAAGTCTAGACTCTAGGGGGAGTTTAGCTAAGGTGTTTGATCCTGAAGAATTCTTGTATTGGGTAGAGCGATAGATCAATAGGGTTTGTCCTATTCGTCTGTAATTGGTGGGATTACTTTCTATTCAAGTGAATTCGAAGTCTGGACGAGGTCCCGGGGAGTAGAAAAAATCGAACCCCGTTAACAAACTTTGTGTGTCTTACTTTCTGCTTTATATACTGCCTCACCTGCATTTTCAATTGGTATCAGAGCGGGTTCTTGATAGAGATTTAGTCTTGCTTCGAGCAGATCTAAGGTGAGGATCAGAAGGTAGCTCGGGAAGTAGCACAGAGTTCGGTTCGATGGAGTCTCACAAAGAAGGAACGTCTATGACCAGACCACCACGGCTTGATTCTTCAAATTATGGATATTGGAAGGTTCGTATGCAAGCTTTCATTAGTGGTCTTGATGAGGATTGTTGGAATTCGATTGAGATTGGTTGGAATCCCCCTATGATGGTTAATGATAAAGGAGTTGAAGTTCTTAAGCCTAGAGATCAATGGAGTGCTAAAGAGAAGAGGGCATCAAGTTTCAATTCTAAGACTAAGACTGTGATTTATAATGCAATTGATGCAAGTTATTTCGAGTTGATTTCTCAATGTGTGTCAGCTCAAAAGGCATGGAAAACATTGGAGAACATGTTTGAAGGTACCTCAAGTGTCAAGAGGACTAAGCTGGATATGTTAGCATCTAAATTTGATAATTCAGATGATGATGATGGAGGAATAAAGAGTTTTGTGGCATTCACAACCTTTGAGCCTAGTTCAGCTACGAAATCTGCAACAGGGTCTGCATCAACGTCTGCAACAGGGTGTGCAATTGATAGTGACAAGGATGAAAGTGATCCTGGAAGTGATGATGATGATTTTGCTGAGAACTATAAAGCTTTGTATGAGCATTGGTGTAAGCTGGTTGAGGAGAATTCAGCATTGACTAAGGAGAAAGTCAAGTTAGAAGCTCAAGTTGCTGAGGTACGAAAGTATGCAACAGAGAAAGAAGAAGAAGCACAGCAAGCCAAAGTTCAACTTGAAGAAACTCTAAAAGGCATGAGGATGCTGAATAATGGTATAAAGAAGTTGGATCATCTTCTCACCATTGGCAAAAGTGATCGATGTGGTCTTGGATTCAATGGAGAATCTTCAAAAGCTAATAGTGCTTTTGTGTCTAGTGGAAAGATGGATGTTGCATCAACAGCTGCTACAAAGACTGTCACTGTTATGAAGTCTGCAACTGGTACGTCGACTGGTACGGCAACTGGTACGAGAGCTGGTACAAGAACTGCTACAGCGGCTGCAACAAGAAAAACCCCAGAAGTGAAGAGTGCACCTAAACGAATTTGGCGTCCTGTTTGTCACCATTGTGGAGTTGTTGGACATATTAGGCCAAAATGCTTCAAGTTATTGAACGAGAAGAAAAGAATGGAGCAAGCTCATGGACTGAGATTTCATGGTCCTATATGTTGTCATTGTGAAGGTAAAGGACATGTTCAAAGAGCTACTCATGGAGGCACAAGGGTCATGAATATCTGGAGGAAGAAATTTAATCACTTCAGAGATGGTGCAGTAGGATTTCATCCTCAATATGGAGGAGGACGGTTCATGTGTTAGTTTTTGACCATGATGTGACTCAAGTAAGGGGAGATTGGTGATGCTAGTTTTTTATGATGTTGGATGTTGCTAGTGACGAAGCCTTTGATGCTAGGGTTGTTGAGATCACATACATAGTCAAAAAGGGGGAGATTGAAGAGGTATTTAATGTGTCAGTCACGGCGTAGTACAAGTGGTAGTACAGGACGTGACTCAGGACGTGATTATGTTCGATTGATGAGATATGAATGAATCTTTATGATGTGATTCGGTTTATGGGTTGTGTGCTGAGCTGAATGAAGATCTTGGAGTGAAGATTACAGCTTGGAGTTGTTTACTTATTATTTGAATAAGTTTCAAGAAAAAAAGGAAAAGTTACAAAAAGGTGGAATAGGAAATATCAAAACAAAAATGATATTTTCTATATCTTTGTTTAGGTAAACTTTAGGAGCAAGTTTAGTCTATATAAAGAGGAGAGGCGTGGCTTTATGAAGATGCAAGAGCTGAGAGAATAAAAACTCAAGAGGGCTTTTGTATTTTGGGAAAAGTCTAGACTCTAGGGGGAGTTTAGCTCAGGTGTTTGATCCTGAAGAATTCTTGTATTGGGTAGAGCGATAGATCAATAGGGTTTGTTCTATTCGTCTGTAATTGGTGGGATTACTTTCTATTCAAGTGAATTCGAAGTCTGGACGAGGTCCCGGAGAGTAGAAAAAATCGAACCCTGTTAACAAACTTTGTGTGTCTTACTTTCTGCTTTATATACTGCCTCACCTGCATTTTTAATAACAACATTGTTTTGTTGGCCCAAAAGAGAAGCAAGAAAATCCAAGAAAAGTCCAAAGTTTCAGCTGATTTCATCATCAAAGGATTAAAGTTTTCAAAATCCGATTGGACCAAACTCAAGGCATTTCAACTCCCACAATTCTCTCCTCTTGATTTAAATGGTTTGACTGATATAAAGAACCTCCAGCCCACATAAAGACCCTGGATTCTTACCTAAATTATCAAGATACAAAATCAGCAAAGCATTGATTTTGTTTGACCAAGCAATTATTTTTAATGGCTGTAAAATATCCAAGACATTTATGTACGTTTCATTTTAAAACTCTTTTACAGATTATTATCTTTTTTTATAATTTGATCTTTGTACGAGCCTATATAAAGGTCTCTAATCTCAATGTAAAACCAGACTCATTTTTTTGAAAATAAAAATGTTTGTTTTGTGTTCATAAACACTTGTTTGAATTCATAGATATTGTGTGAGAAGCCTTTCTCTTGTGTTCTTAGACTTATCAAGGTTTCTTTCATAGACCTTGTGGCGTCTTTCACTCCATCATCTACACCATCTACTGAGTTGATTTGAGAGAGTTCTAAAACCAACAGATCAATTCCCATCTTCGATCATTCATCTCATCTCATCCGGACAAGTAAGAGAGTCTTAAGACCGGTGCTTGTTCTCCATCAATCTATCCATATAGTCTCATCTTCGGGGCTGCATCATTTGGTATCAGAGCTAAAAGAACTACAAGAAAACAACCGGGAACCGACGGACATAACCGTCGGAAAAGGCGTTTCCTGATGGAATTCCGACAGGATAAATCCGTCGGTTCCACGGCGTCGGAAAAAAAAATCTGTCGGAAATCCGTCAATATTTACCGACAGTTTTCCGACATGCAATATTCCGACAGATTATCGACGGCTTATCGACAATACAAAAACCGACGGCGAACCGACAATATACCGATAGGTAGAAAACCGACGTCAAACCGATAGTTATTTACCGACGGTTAACCGACGGAGGATAACCGACGGTGTATAACCGACGGTTGTTAACCGACGCTTTACCGATGGTTGTTAACCGACGCTTTACCGACGGTTGTTAACCGACGGTTGTTAACCGACGGTTAACCGACGGTCGATTACAGACAGTATTCCGACAGGTAGGACTGACGGCTAAACCGACGGTTTACCGATGGATATTTACCGACGGTCAACCGATAGGTTTTGACCGACGGTTTTCCGATAGGTAATAAATTATTATTTTTTAAATAATTATATTTAATATTATATATATATTATTTTATAATAAATTATTTCTTTAAAAATTTTATATACGAAATATTTATAAAAGTTTTTATTAATTTTATAAAATAAAAGTGTTTTTCAAAATTACATAGCATTGGGATCCGGAACGTTTTCGGGTCCCAATCCCGTTCCCAACCCCTGAACAGAACCCGTTGCTGATGCTCCCGTTCCCGTTCCCGCTCCTGGTCCCGCTACACGCTCAGTCCCGTCCAATCCTTGTCCTGGAGGAGTTCCGCCAAACTGGATGTAGTTCATGATCCGTGTTTGCATCTCCGCCATCTTTCTTTCATTCTCGGCCCTTTCCTCTCGCATCCGAGCTTCAAAGCTCTCCTTAAGAGTTGCAATTTCCACATCTTTCTCGCGCAGAGCTTCGGCGAAGACGTCGCTCTCAGGTCGGAAGCGTGAATGCGGAGTCAAGGCTTCCCCCATGTTTCCTAAACCGAAAACACGGCCCTTCCTGCGTTGCGTTTCCTGCAAAGTATAGTAACAAATATTAGTTAAACAATTCAAATAAACAAAACCTATGTAAATTTTGAGTAAACAGACGAACTTACCTCAAGAAAGATCTCGTTGATCCTTTGTGACGGTACTACCTCCTCTGTCGAACCGACTTCCTCGGATAATTGAGTCTAGACCTCGTCAACCCGCATCTTTGCTGATTCGACGATTCTCCGAGCGAGCGGATCCTGGATCTGACCCGTCAACTTGTTCGTGTGGCCCTCCTCGGTTAGTTCAACAAAATTTGGATCCTTTCCTGTTCTTTGTTTCTTCACATTACAAAAATGGTTAGTCGAATCCAATAAATAATACTATTGAATAAACCAATACTTACAAATTCAATTTTTCGTTGTGCGGTTCTCTTAGCTCCCGCGTTATGAGTCGCCATTCCCAAACCGCCCCTCTCGCTCTTGCGGTTCTAGGAATGCGTCGCCGAATCTGCTGTTGTAGTGGGCTTGATCCAGTGGCGGCTGAACCCTTCAATCAGCGATGGGTTGACTCCCTTCGGGTCTTCCGATAGGATCCACTTCTGCTTCCACTCGTTGATGACGTGAGTGTAATGGGACCGTGCCTTCTTGTGGAAAGCCTTCTCCACGACGGTCGTAAGGTTCCTCTCCCAAGTGTACTCTTGCTTTAAAAAAAAAGATTAACGTTAGCATGGATTAAAAAAACTAAAATTTGATAGAAACTGACTATAAGTGTACGTACCGCAAATGCCCGGAACCGGTTATACTGCTCGGTCCTTGGGATTTTCGCGTACTGCGGGTACGGATGACGGAGCATTCTACACATCATCCCTAAAATAAACTTGGTGATCTTGGAGGACGTGATATTGAACCTGTAAGAAGTTCACAAAAAATATTGTCAATTAAACAAACGTTTAACAAGATATTTTTTTTTTAAAATATATAATTGTTAATGTCAAAAACTACTTACCAAGTCGTCCCCGTATTGTTAAACGGATCCGGATGGAGCCGTTTCAACGTCTCCCGCCCTGGCTGTTCGACCAGCAACTCTATCTCCGGTGCAATCGTCACCGGCGCATCGTCGTCCGGGGTTGCTGGGACGTTGGACATAGAGTCGCTGCCTGCATGGGTAGACTGCTGTGGTCCGGACTGCGTCCGTCTGACCTGAGTCAACCGAGAGCGGCGTGGCGGTGGCAATCCCGTCGGATCAGCCTGAGGCGGAGGATGCCAAGCCGTTGCCACAGGAGTATGAGAAGTGCTCCCCGGCAACAACCCATCGGTCTGGCTCAAAAAAGCCTCGAAATCCTCGTACGACCTATAATACACAAAATAAAGTTTTCATTTCATTAAAAAACAAAAAAAAACTAATATATCATTTTAACAATATTCAAGACGTTTTTATAATAAGTTAAAAATACTTATAGATTGGTAAAACGTTTAAAATATATATATATTAAATGTTTATAAATCCTAAATATTGATAATTTTTTAAGATAATTTTTAAAAACCCAAAAAATGTTTTCATAATTACAATTATTATCTTAAAAATCAAAAAAGGTTTTAAAATATACAATAATAGTTTTTAATTCAAAAAATTTTAAAATCTTTGATTAAATTTCAAAACTAAAAAAACCTTTTTCTATATTAGTATAAAATTTGTAAAAATGTAAAAACGTTTTATAATTATATAAAAAAACTTACAAATCAAAAAAACGTTTTCAAATAATTTACAAAACGTTTTTAATATTATGAAAAACCAAAAAAAAATTGTTTTAGGATCAAATTTATACTAAAAAAAAATTCATTACTTGTATATGAAAATGGAATTGTTGTAAACCTTAAAAATTATACAAATCTAACTACACAAACCATTATCTAAGATCTAATACACCTAATTCACTACATGCATCCTAAATCCAAACTTCTAACAACCTAAAAATCATGTATTTCCGTTTTTGATCGGTTAGAAAGGGAACTTACATGTTCTTAATGCTTTGGGCGGTCGGAATTGCTAAGCGGTGGCCGGAATCGTCGAGAAATGGTAGAGAGAAGGCGGAGTTTCGTGGTGGAGAGAGAGAGATAGAGAAAGCGCAGAAGAAATGAGGAAGAAGAAGTTTAATCGATATTATTTCTTTAGGAACCGACGGATTTCCGACGGCAATTAATGATCCGTCGGAAATCCGTCGGTTCCCAGTCGGTCCAATTATTTGGCGGTTAAATGAAAACGGTTCGGCGCAAAAACGAAAAAAATTTGTAAAATTTTAGATTCCGACGGAAATATAATTACCCTCGGAAATCCGTCGGTTTATTTAGAATGGTGTTAGCAGGTTTCGAACCTGAGCCCCTTAGGATGTTTATGTGGTACCTTAACCAGTGTGCCGATGTTACTAATTGTAATGTCTGTACAACTATAATTATATGAGGACATTAACTATTTTGAAAACGAAATTTTATTAATTCATAATTAAAAAACAAAGCAGTACATTTCAATTTAAAGCATTACAGTTTTAATTAAAGGGTTACACTTAGATAGTTCAGTTATTATAATTCGGAAACTGGTTATCGAAACAATTCCTTGCGTTCATCTGTCTCCACTGGCGGATCATACGTCTCCATGACCGTGTTGTGATCCATTCCGGTTTATCTTTGCCAGTTTCCCATAGTGACTTCAACCGTGACATTTTTGTCTGGAAAACTCGCCGAGCCGTCTTATGAAATTCAGTCCATACGTTTAAGAGGTTATCAGGAGCAAATGTAAAGTGATCCTGCGATGTTAATCCGATGTTATAAAGTCAAGGTGGCTATAATTACAATAAATTACTTGAACAAGTTACAACATACCAGAAAATGCTTGAACCATTTTGCTTTAATGTCGTCGGGAACCGCATAGTACATGACATAACTCCCCGACCAGTGATTCTCGATGGTTTCACTTATGGCGTATAAGATGCTTGCATGGTAACCGAACCAAATAGAACGGTTTTGTCGTGACGGGCTAAGAACAGGGAGATGTTCCCGACCCCGCTTACGAATTTTCCGCAAATAAGAATCGCGGTTGTGAGGGGACATATAAACGAAATTCATTTTCTGGAATGTCGGAGGTTGTGGAGAAAATGGTGAGAACGGTAACACTTTTATACAAAATTTTCCGACGGCGTTTCCGACAGCTGCCCGTCGGAAATTGCACGAAGAGACGTTTCAATGAAATGCATAGCGAACAGACAGAGGTAATAGGCCTGCGTAATTGCAGCCTTTGACCGGTTTCCGACGGATTTCCGACGTTTAATGTGATTTCTGTCGGAAACCCGTCGGAAATTTCCGACGGAGAACCGAGAGAATATGTTTAGGGTTTGATTAGGGTTTAGGGTTTGTAAATCATTGAATCCTAATAGCATAATATAACATATTGTTCACTATATCTACAATCAAATGACTTGAGGAGTACTAACCGTAAAATAGGATAGTTGATATTACGATCCGTCCATTGTTTTCATAAACGACATAGGACATTAGGAAGTGATTTCGACCGTCAAACATAGTAATCATAAAATAATATATACCATTGATTTTGTGATTATACACATTATTACTAGCTTTCAAGAGTCTTCTCAATATTAGGGTTTAAGGTTTCAAACCCTAAACCCTAATCATACCCTCTGTAAGAAATCCATCGGAAATTACCGACGGATTACCGATGGCCGTCGTAGCCTGTCGGAAAACCGTCGGAAAAATCTTATTATCTTCCCAAAAACGCAGCTGCTACTGCTCGAACACGGGACCTAGTGGTTGTTATAGTGGAGTGAGAACCATATGAGCTAGTTGTAACGTTGTTGTCTCATTTAAACTTTAAATGCTTATTGATAGCATTTATTTCCACATATACAAATTTGGTTGTGGATTATACGATTCATTCTAATGTTGGGTAAAATAAAGTTTATAACTACAACTAATGAACAAAATGTTGGGAAAAAAATTGAGTTTAAAATTTTGAAAACATATATTTTAATACACTTTAGTCTGAATCGCTTTCTGAATCGTAATCAGTTGAAATCGAATCTTCGTCGTCACCAAATTCCCCTCTCTCCTCTTCGGAATCTGAGTGGAGAACAACATTCTCGAAATGACTAAAATCAACAAAAAGATTAACCTCAAGGGATTCTTCAACCGGAGCTATGTAATCACTTTGCGTAGTTTGTAGTGGTTCTTGGAGTTCAACCCCTTGAACTCTTCCTCGCGGGTAAATTTTCGTAACTATGACCCATGGATCATTCTTGTATGTTAGCCGAGGATAAGGGATGTAACTCACCTAAAATTACAAAGGCGAAATAAGATTACAATGCAATGAGAGTATAATAGAAACATGAAAAAATACATGAAGGGTAAAACAAAGTAATTACCTGATCTGCTTGAGATCCAATAATGAACGGGTCATATTTCTGCAGCTTTCTATTAGAATGTATAGACGTCACACCAAACTCATCCACTGATACACCTTTCCCGATAATAGGGTCGTACCAATCACATAGGAAAACAACGCACCTCATGCCGAGCTTACCTATGTATTTTACTTCAAGTATTTCTTTAAGAACACCGTAGTACACAACTTCACCGGATGTAGATGAAACTCCGTGGTCGGCCATTGTTCTAGAGGACCCTTCTTTATGCACTTTGAAAGCGTATCCCCTCGTGCAATATCGTGGATAAGACTTGTTATTGTAGTGGAGACCGTTAAGTATGTCTATTAACCAATCATCCGATGTGCGTCCATTTTTGATTTCCGTTCGCACCTAAGTATATAACATGTAAAAAACTGTTTTACGAATGAACAAATTAATTGGATCTTGGATGATCTAAATTTAAAAACTTACGTATTAGTGTAACCAAGCGAAAAAGTATGTCTCTTTCCACTGTTCACACTCTTCCTCGGACAGTTCAGGATGTTGAGTTTTAGTGACTCCATGTATAACCTGCAAAAATCATCCAAGTATTAAAAAAAATTTTGTAGGTATTATAAAAGTAAAGTTTCAAACAAAATAAACTATACATACCTCTTGTACTCAAACAATTCCTCGCAGTTGTTCATAATATATTTTTGAAGGTGTGCGTGCTCTTCGGTAGACAGTTGTCGATTTCCAACTTTACCGCTTAACCGACCAACTTGTTGAAAAATGCTTGGTACCACTGACGAATAAATTTGTCTCTCTCCTCTGTCATCGTTCCTAGCAGGTCGACGACTCTTTGTGCGTATGTGTGAAGGGAAATAGTATACGGCAAATGTCGCCGCTTCCTCATTGTGGTACTGAGCAGCAACTGAACACTCAACTTTAGCTGGGTTCTTAACCTTCTTCTTAAGGTGGAACATATAGCGCTCAAAGGGATACATCCACCGATATTGTACCGGACCACCTAGCCTAGCTTCTCCCGGGAGATGAATGGGTAAATGCTCCATAACATCAAAGAACGACAGTGGAAATATCTTCTCTAGATTGCACAGGATTTTAGGAATATTATCCTCTAAACATCGAATCCCGTCTTCTGTAAGAGATCTCGTGCATATATCCCTGAAAAAAGCACCTACCGCCGTGATTGCTTTATGAACATCTTTGGGGAGTAGATAAGCAAATGCAAACGGAAGTAGTCATTGCATCACAACATGACAATCATGACTCTTCATCCCGATAAACTTATCACAATCAGTGTCCACACAATTACACAAGTTAGATGCGTAACCGTCTGGGAACTTAACTTGTCGCGCAATCCACTCGAAAAACTCTACCTTTGATTTATGATCTACCCAATAGGCTGGAATTGGAGGTTTACCGTTCTTCTGAATATGAAGTTCAGGCCGATTACAAATTTCAGGCAAGTCAAGCCTAGACTTCACATTATCTTTCGTCTTCCCTTGCACGTTGAGAACGGTGTTCATGATGTTATCAAAGAAAATTTTTCAATGTGCATGACATCAAGATTATGCCTAAGTAGCTGATCCTTCCAATATGGTAAATCCCAGAAGACACTCAGCTTGTGCCAGTTGTGGGATAAACCAGCTGCGTATACATTCTCATGTCCATTTCCACCACATTCACGAGTTCTTAGAGAACCAAAGGTTTCTAAGAGACCCAAAGTAACCGACCCACTGTCTTGGAGAATAGGATCATCAAACACTTTCCTCTTCTTTGTAAAAAGTTTAGTATTTTTCCGGTATGGATGATCATGCGGTGACAATCAAACCAACACGATTTGAGGCCATGCTTCAGCTGAAATGCATCGGTCTTTTCTTGACAATAAGGACATGCTAACCTTCCATGCGTTGTCCATTCAGATAACATACCGTAAGCCGGAAAATCGCTTATGGTCCACATTAATGCAGCCCTCAGCAAAAAAAATTCCTTGCATGAGAAATCATAGGCTACAACACCGGGCAGCCATAACATTTGCAACTCATGTATCAATGGCTGCAAGAATACATCTAGTGATCTTCTAGGATGCTCTGGACCGTGAACGAGTACGGACAGGAAAAGAAACTCTCGCCGCATATACATAGATGGCGGTAGGTTGTAAGGAGTTAAAATGACAGGCCACAACGAATATGGTCTCCCATGCCTTCCAAACGGGTTGAAACCATCTGTGCATAATCCGAGGTATACGTTACATGGGTCGTATGCAAAATCTGGATATACACTCTGAAAATGTCGCCACACTTCAGCATCAGAAGGATGTGCAATCTCTGCTCCTCTTATATGATCAGCATGCCATCTCATTTCCCTTGCAGTTCGCTCAGATTGGTATAAGCGCCTCAGCCTATCAGTTAACGGCATATACCACATTCTCTTGAATGGAACCCTAGCTCTTCCCCTTGTATCCTCAAACCGATGTTTCTTACAGAACTTACATTCCAATTGGTATTCGTCTTCTCGCCAATATAGCATACAGTTGTCGATGCACACATCTATTATCTGATAAGGTAATCCAAGCCCTTTAAAAAGTTTCTCGACCTCGTTGTATGAACCTGGAGCAAGGTTATCTTCAGGAAGAACATCTTTCAGGAATTCGCAAAAAGCATCCACACATGGCTCCGCCAAAATATAGTCCGTCTTTATTCCCATTAGTCTAGTTGCAGATGATAATGGCGAATGTCCGTCTTTGCAACCATCATAAAGCGGACGCTTCGCTTCATCTAACATATCAAAAAATCTCCTAGTTTCTACATTAGGTTCCTCCTCTGCCCTAGGAATTTGATATTCACCTACTTCCTGTATATTTTCTCTAAATGCATCATTAACCATCTGAACGGTACCTACACCAACATCTTCATCCGCGATATTATAATGTTCGCTATTACTACCAATAGGTTCCCGCGTACTAGCACTACCAAATTGATCTCTACTACTACTTGCGCCATCAAATGTTTCCCCGAGAAGATACCAAATCTTATAACCAGCCATAAACCCAACTGAGTACAAGTGATGCCATACTTCGCCAATTGTAGGATTTCTAACATTTCGACAGTGACTACATGGGCATTTCATCTTACCGGTTTTCTGCGTATGAGGTTGATTGCAAGCCATCGTCATGAATTCCACAATACCGAGTGCATATGGTTTATACACTAAATCCGTCGTCTCATCAACCCTCGGTCCGTCCATCCACGATCTGAAATAATTAGATGAAGACATTTTGGCCTGATAAGAAATATTATTAGAGAGAGAGTGCGGAAGAGAGAGCGAGAGTGTGGTGTGTAGGAGAAGGGAGAATTGCTCGGTGATATATTGGAAACTAACCGACGGAAAACCGAGAGAAAACCGACGGACCAAGACGTTGGTGTCGGTAATCCGTCGGAAAATTTGTCAGCCCAACGGTAATTTAAACGTCTATGTCGGCCCAACAGTACCAAAAACTTTCCGACGGATTACGGACAGAAAACCGACGGAAAACCACTATTTTGTCGGAAATCCGTCGGAAAGTTTTGGTAAACGGTCAAAGCCGAGTTTACTCACTTCTCTTCCCAAGGCAACGTATAGGTAAGCGTCGCTTCGGAAATAAATCCCAAAACCGACAGAAAACCGTCGGATTTTCCGTCGGAAAATTTTCTTTAAATATCCACCCGCTTTCTCTCTTCTTTCCATCGCTAAAAACAATAAAAAATTATGAGTTATGTATACTTTTCTCCCGAAACCCGCGCTTCCGTTCTTCAGACTATCGCGGAACCGGGTCGACAGTCGCTGCCAAACCTCGATCCATCTCGCCAAGCCCACCGGGCCGTTTGGTTCGGATCCAATGCGGTCATCAACTCCGTCATCAGCGACATCAACGAATATCGCTGGTCTGGACGCTATCTGACGTACTTTAACGTCGCGACGGTTCTAAAAACTGCATGGTTCAATGATTTCCTTGTAAGTTATATTTGTTTTTAAATAATATTATAATTTAAAATTTTAAATACACAATTAATTTCGTATTTTTCAGGAATACTTTACGTTCTCGCCGGATAATGTTTTCATTGTCTGGCGGGAATTTCACCGGACGGCAAGGAATGTTTTCAAGACAAAGATGCGGCGTATGAAGCTTCGGTGGCAACAGGGTGAAGGAAGACCGGCTTGGGTTCCAGCGGGAGAGTGGAACATCATGGTCGACCAATGGAGGGAGACGGACGACTTTTAATAACAATTAAAATTTTTAATAATGTGATTTTTATTTTTATTAATAATGAACTTTTGTTTTCTTTGATTAATTCTTAAATAAAAATTGTTTTTTTAATATAAGATTCTAACTTGAGGATATATAAATAAAGTTGAAAGTCATCAACGAATAACACATAGTATCACAACGGCTTGGGTATTGAGTTAAACTCTCAAAGGTCTCGGGTTCGAGACCATTCTTCAGCGGATTTTTTTATGAACCAACGGATTTCCGACGGGTTTTCGACAATCTCCGGTTTCTGTCGGGAATCCGTCGGAAATTTCCGACGGATTTTTGGTTCTGTCGGTATATACCGACACATATCCGACGACTTCCAAACCGTCGATATCTCGTCGGGAACCGTCGGAATTTCCGACGGCAAATTTTCTGTCGGAATTTCCGTCGGTTTCAGGCTTGTTTTCTTGTAGTGAAGCTCCTACCATCTATCATCTATCTCATTTCAATTTTGTTTACATTTTATTCAAAATTGTTTTATAAAAAAACGTTTTGCAAGTTTATTTGTTAATGTTATTTTTTATTTTTTAAAAAAAAACCAAAACAATTTGCTACTAGTATTATTATTTTCTATTTTTCTATTTTTCTTTTAAAAGAAAAGAAAAACGTTTTTCATTCTTTTTTAAAATTAAAGTATAAATTTTTTTTTTTAAAACATATATTTTCTCCTTCATTCCTTTTTCCAATCCTTGGTATTCTTCTCTTTGTGTTGTTAATACCATTGAGTAATGAATAACATTAAAGGAGATAATGTTACCTCTTTGAAAATGATTTATGAAGAGATCAAAAAACTTGATCAAAGGCTCACACGCTTGGAAGAAAAGAGAGGCATAAAGGTGCACAAAGCTGCTGAATCTTTATCAAAACCAACTGCTCTCAACATATGTATCACGAAAGAAATAGATCAGGATTTGAGGACAAATCCTTTTGAAGAGAGAGAGTATGATGAGGTCATCAAATCCAAGGTCAATCATGAAGATATTAAGAAGAACAAAATCTTTCCCAAGAAAGAGCAAGTTGAAGTTTGTTCCAACAATCGGTTCTTCAAAGACAGATTTTACGAGAAAAATCAAATCATACCGGAAAGAGAATTATGGCCCAAGAAAAGCCAGCCTAGCTACAAGGATAACAACATTGTTTTGTTGGCCCAAAAGAGAAGCAAGAAAATCCAAGAAAAGTCCAAAGTTTCAGCTGATTTCATCATCAAAGGATTAAAGTTTCCAAAATCCGATTGGACCAAACTCAAGGTATTTCAAATCCCACAATTCTCTCCTCCTGATTTAAATGGTTTGACAGATATAAATAACCTCCAGCCACGACATAAAGACCCTGGATTCTTACCTAATTTATCAAGATACAAAATCAGCAAAGCATTGATTTTGTTTGACCAAGCAATTATTTTTAATGGCTGTAAAATATCCAAGACATTTATGTACGTTTCTTTTTCAAACTCTTTTACAGATTATTATCTTTTTTATGATTTGATCTTTGTACGACGAGCCTATATAAAGGTCTCTAATCTCAATGTAAAACCAGACTCATTTTTTGATAATAAAACTGTTTGTTTTGTGTTCATAAACACTTGTTTGAATTCATAGAGATTGTGTGAGAAGCCTTTCTCTTGTGTTCTTAGACTTATCAAGGTTTCTTTCATAGACCTTGTGGCGTCTTTCACTCATCATATACACCATCTACTGAGTTGATTTGAGAGAGTTCTAAAACCAACAGATCAATTCCCATCTTCGATCATTCATCTCATCTCATCCGGACAAGTAAGAGAGTCTTAAGACCGGTGCTTGTTCTCCATCAATCTATCCATATAGTCTCATCTTCGGGGCTTCATCATTTGGTATCAGAGCTAAAAGATCCTACCATCTATCATCTATCTCATTTCAAATTTGTTTACATTTTATTCAAATTTTTTTTATAAAAAAACGTTTTGCATGTTTATTTGTTAATGTTATTTTTTTTTTTAAACCAAAACAATTTGCTACTAGTATTATTATTTTCTATTTTTAAATTTTTCTTTTAAAAGAAAATAAAAACGTTTTTCATTCTTTTTTTAAATTAAAGTATAATTTTTTTTTTTTAAAACATATATTTTCTCCTTCATTCCTTTTTCCAATCCTTGGTATTCTTCTCTTTGTGTTGTTAATACCATTGAGTAATGAATAACATTAAAGGAGATAATGTTACCTCTTTGAAAATGATTTATGAAGAGATCAAAAAACTTGATCAAAGGCTCACACGCTTGGAAGAAAAGAGAGGCATAAAGGTGCACAAAGCTGCTGAATCTTTATCAAAACCAACTGCTCTCAACATATGTATCACGAAAGAAATAGATCAGGATTTGAGGACAAATCCTTTTGAAGAGAGAGAGTATGATGAGGTCATCAAATCCAAGGTCAATCATGAAGATATTAAGGAGAACAAAATCTTTCCCATGAAAGAGCAAGTTGAAGTTTGTTCCAACAATTGGTTCTTCAAAGACAGATTTTACGAGAAAAATAAAATCATACCGGAAAGAGAATTATGGCCAAAGAAAAGCCAGCCTAGCTACAAAGATAACAGCATTGTTTTGTTGGCCCAGAAGAGAAGCAAGAAAATCCAAGAAAAGTCCAAAGTTTCAGCTGATTTCATCATCAAAGGATTAAAGTTTCCAAAATCCGATTGGACCAAACTCAAGGTATTTCAACTCCCACAATTCTCTCCTCCTGATTTAAATGGTTTGACTGATATAAAGAAACTCCAGCCACGACATAAAGACCCTGGATTCTTACCTAAATTATCAAGATACAAAATCAGCAAAGCATTGATTTTGTTTGACCAAGCAATTATTTTTAATGGCTGTAAAATATCCAAGACATTTATGTACGTTTCTTTTTCAAACTCTTTTACAAATTATTATATTTTTTATGATTTGATCTTTGTACGAGCCTATATAAAGGTCTCTAATCTCAATGTAAAACCAGACTCATTTTTTGATAATAAAACTGTTTGTTTTGTGTTCATAAACACTTGTTTGAATTCATAGAGATTGTGTGAGAAGCCTTTCTCTTGTGTTCTTAGACTTATCAAGGTTTCTTTCATAGACCTTGTGGCGTCTTTCACTCCATTATCTACACCATCGACTGAGTTGATTTGAGAGAGTTCTAAAACCAACAGATCAATTCCCATCTTCGATCATTCATCTCATCTCATCCGGACAAGTAAGAGAGTCTTAAGACCGGTGCTTGTTCTCCATCAATCTATCCTTATAGTCTCATCTTCGGGGCTGCATCATTCCGTATCAGAGCTAAAAGCTCCTACCATCTATCATCTATCTCATTTCAATTTTGTTTACATTTTATTCAAAAAAAATTTATAAAAAAACGCTTTGCAAGTTTATTTGTTAATGTTATTTTTTATTTTTAAAAAAAAAAACCAAAACTATTTGCTACTAGTATTATTATTTTCTATTTTTAAATTTTTCTTTTAAAAGAAAAGAAAAACGTTTTTCATTCTTTTTTAAAATTAAAGTATAATTTTTTTTTTTTAAAAACATATATTTTCTCCTTCATTCCTTTTTCCAATCCTTGGTATTCTTCTCTTTGTGTTGGTAATACCATTGAGTAATAAATAACATTAAAGGAGATAATGTTACCTCTTTGAAAATGATTTATGAAGAGATCAAAAAATTTGATCAAAGGCTCACACGCTTGGAAGAAAAGAGAGGCATAAAGGTGCACAAAGCTGCTGAATCTTTATCAAAACCAAATGCTCTCAACATATGTATCACGAAAGAAGTAGATCAGGATTTGAGGACAAATCCTTTTGAAGAGAGAGAGTATGATGAGGTCATCAAATCCAAGGTAAATCATGAAGATATTAAGGAGAACAAAATCTTTCCCATGAAAGAGCAAGTTGAAGTTTGTTCCAACAATCGGTTCTTCAAAGACAGATTTTACGAGAAAAATCAAATCATACCGGAAAGAGAATTATGGCCCAGGAAAAGCCAGCCTAGCTACAAGGATAACAACATTGTTTTGTTGGCCCAAAAGAGAAGCAAGAAAATCCAAGAAAAATCCAAAGTTTCAGCTGATTTCATCATCAAAGGATTAAAGTTTCCAAAATCCGATTGGACCAAACTCAAGGTATTTCAACTCCCACAATTCTCTCCTCCTGATTTAAATGGCTTGACTGATATAAAGAACCTCCAGCCACGACATAAAGACCCTGGATTCTTACCTAAATTATCAAGATACAAAATCAGCAAAGCATTGATTTTGTTTGACCAAGCAATTATTTTTAATGGCTGTAAAATATCCAAGACATTTATGTACGTTTCTTTTTCAAACTCTTTTACAGATTATTATATTTTTTTATGATTTGATCTTTGTACGAGCCTATATAAAGGTCTCTAATCTCAATGTAAAACCAGACTCATTTTTTGATAATAAAACTGTTTGTTTTGTGTTCATAAACACTTGTTTGAATTCATAGAGATTGTGTGAGAAGCCTTTTCTCTTGTGTTCTTAGACTTATCAAGGTTTCTTTCATAGACCTTGTGGCGTCTTTCACTCCATCATCTACACCATCTACTGAGTTGATTTGAGAGAGTTCTAAAACCAACAGATCAATTCCCATCTTCGATCATTCATCTCATCTCATCCGGACAAGTAAGAGAGTCTTAAGACCGGTGCTTGTTCTCCATCAATCTATCCATATAGTCTCATCTTCGGGGCTGCATCAACACAAACGCACCAACATGCTTCAACACCCCAAGCGCACACCGCAAAAGTCCGTTGCACACGTTCAAACACACAATCTCACCAAACCAAAAGCTAGCTCTTTTTAGATCTTTTCTTTGTGGTCACGAGGAAACCTTTCTCATAAGGTCACACCCTCCTTATATATCAGCTTGAATCTTGCCCTCCAAGCTTCTCCAATCATACAAAATAAAAGATTTCCTCTTTGTTAGGAAATTTCCAAATCTTTTTGGAAATATACTCTTTTTCCTTTATTCTAACGAATATGGAAACACTCCAAAACCGCTATATCCTATTCAATATCTTCATCCAGCTCAGCAAACAACTCTAACACGGAGTCATATCACAAAGATTCATTCATATCTCAACAATCAAACTTATCCACGTCTTGTATCACGTCTTGTACTACGTCTTGTAATACTTCGGGATTCTTGTATCACCTCTTGTACTACGTTGCGACTAATACATTAACTCTGCAAGCAAATACATCTTCATTCTCCCCTTTTTGACTATGTATGTGAACTCAACAACCATATCTTCAAGGGATTCGTCACTAATAGCACCGATCTCCTTCTGCTTGAGTAACATCATGGTTAAAAACACATTCAACTATGTCTTTCTTCATGAGCTAAGTTTCTTCCCTCACCTCTTGATCTACCCGAAACAAGACTAAATCTATATCCAGAACCCGCTCTGATACCAATTTAAAATGCATGTGAGGCAAGATACAAAAGTACAGAAAGTAAGGACACATGAGAATTTTTAAGGAGGTTCGTTTCCTACATCCATGTGACCTTGTCCAGATTTATAATTCACTAGAACAAAAAAGAAATTACACTGAATTGCAAATGCGCAAATCAAGAACACATCCAACGATTCACCGCTCCATTCAATAACATGAACTCTTCATGATAGCCGCTAAACCATGAGCTAAACTCCCCATGAGCCTAGACTTGAGCTAAACTCCTCCTGAGCCTAAACTTTGTTTCTTCATAATATTTGGACCACGTCACACCCAACACACCAAAGCACTCCCACATGTACGTTAACACAAACGCACCAACACACTTGAACACCCCAAGTGCACACCGCGATACTCCGTCGCACACGATCAAACACACAATCTCACCAAACCAAAAGCTCTATCTTTTTAGGTCTTTTCTTTGTGGTCACGAGGACACCTTTCTCATAAGGCCACACCCTCCTTATATTTTAGCTTGAATCTTACCATCCAAGCCTCTCTAATCACACAAATAAAAGATTTTCTTTTTGTTAGGATATTTCCAAATCCGTTTGGAAATATTCTCTTTTTCTTTTATTTTCTCCTAAGAATATGGAAACACTCCAAAGCTGCTACATCCTCTTCATTATCTTCATCCAGCTCAACAAACAAATCTTACACGGAATCATATCACAAATATTCGTTCATATTTCAACAATCAAACATATCCACATCTTGTATCACGACTTGTACTACGTCTTGTACTACGTCTTGTACTACTTCGCGATTCTTGTATCACCTCTTGTACTACGTTGCGACTAATACATAAACTCTCCAAGCAAATACATCTTCATTCTCCCCCTTTTTGACTATGTATTTGAACTCAACAACCATATCTTCAAGGGCTTCGTCACTAATAGCACCGATCTCCTTCTGCTTGAGTAACATCATGGTTAAAAACACATTCAACTATGTCTTTCTAAATGAGCTAAGTTTATTCCCTCACCTCTTGACTACCCGAAAGAAGACTAAATCTCTATCGAGAACCCGCTCTGATGCCAATTTAAAATGCATGTGAGGCAAGATAAAAACTGCAGAAAGTAAGGACACATGAGAATTTTTTTAACGAGGATCTTTTCCTACATCCATGGGACCTTGTCCAGATTTTGAATTTACTAGAACAAGAAAGCAATTACACTTAATCGCAAACGCGTAAATCAGGAACACATCCAACGATTCACCGCTCCGTTCAATAACATGAAATCTTCATGATAGTCACTAACCCTGAGCTAAACTCCCCATGAGCCTAGACTTGAGCTAAACTCCTCATGAGCCTAAACTTTGTTTCTTCAGAATCTCTGGACCACGTCACACCCAACGCACCAAAGCACTCCCACATGTATGTCAACACAAACGCACCAACACACTTGAACACCCCAAGCGCACACCAAGATACACCGTCGCACACAATCAAACACACGATTTCACCAAACCAAAAGCTCTCTCTTTTTAGGTCTTTTCTTTGTGGTCACGAAGACACCTTTCTAATAAGCCCTCCTTATATATCATATTGAATCTTTCCCTCCAAGCCTCTACAATCACACAAATAGAAGATTTCCTCTTTGTTAGGATATTTCCAAATCCTTTTGGAAATATTATGTTTCCTTTATTTTCTCCTAAAAATAAGGAAACACTCCAAAGCTTCTTTATCGTCTTCAATATCTTCATTCAGCTCAGCAAACAACTCTTACACCGAATCATATCACAAAAGTTCGTTAATATCTCAACAATCAAACATATCCACATCGTGTATCACGTCTTGTACTACATCTTATACTACTTCGCAATTCTTGTATCACCTCTTGTACTACGTTGCGATTGGTACATAAACTCTCCAAGCAAATACATTTTCAGAGACGATCATTGTTATTAAGAACACATGTGTGGTGTGCTTCAGATGAACATCTGATTCTCAAAGCATAATAAGTTTGATTGAGCGTAAATATATAAGACAACCGAATGAGTTTTTTTTTTTGGCATCATCGAATGAGTTTATATGTTGGTATTTAAGTTTTAATGAGTATTTGTAATCTATGAGTATAATTCTCCATTAGCTGAAATTAAATTAAATTATATTTTATTATGAACTGTAAAAGATGTATTGATTTCAGAGTAATTATATTATATTAGATTGGAATACCGGATAACTAGTTTGTGGGGTTGATCTTCCGCAGGAGCCATGTGGCTCATAGGTCTCGTGTAACTATTGTTCTTATACCATTTTCAACCTTATTTTATTTCTTACTCATAACTGTATTTTGGAGTAAAGTTTGCTCCAACCCTATTCCATTTTCAACTACAAAATAGAGTGAAAAATGAGATTACTCTATATTTAATGTAAAAAAATAGGATTACTCCGGTTGTCAAAAAAGAAAGAAAGTAGGATTACTCCCTTTTTTGTTCACTATTCCATTTTGGAGAAAAAAATGGAGTATGGTTGAAGTAAAACCCAATTGCATTTTGGAGTCACTCCATTTTAGAATAAAAATTGCAGTTTTACATTGGAGATGCCCTTAGAACGCACTATCTCAACAAGTGTTTTTTGATCGAGTAAAATTAGTTCGGTATGAACATCCATATATGCGGTGATTTTTTGTTTTTTTGGGGTAAAGTGCGATATAAAAAGTTTTGTACTTTATTTGAAAATCTGTAATAGAAAGATTATATGTATTATTATAAGATATTTTTATAAAGGTATGTTACAAAATACAATATAATAAATATATTATAATAAATAATTACAAAATACTCCATCTGGTTCCAAAAGATAATTTTGTAGAATTTTAAACTAGAAAAGTAATCTTTAAGTAATAACTAAAAAAATAGAAAATTCATTTTTTTTTAAAATAGAGGGAAAACCAATTTTGTAATATGTTAATAACAATAAGTTAAAAAAAGTGAACCATTTAAATGAACGATTGCAATTGTTTAGATGAATATTTTTAACAATTTAAATGATACATTTAAATATTTAACAATTTCAATCTTTGACGATCAACTATTGCATCCCGATTAACCATTGTAATCTTTGATGGTTAACCATTTTAACATTTGATGTCTATATAAAGAGTCGTGAGCATTGAAAAATACAACAACAATAAAAAATAAACAAACAAATGGAGAAAAAGAGAGATTCACTAATCCAAAAAATCATAATAATCTTTAGAGAAACACATATAAATACTACATACTCTTTTTGTATCTTAGCCTTCAAAAAAGGAATTTGATTGTCTTATCCTACAAAAGTCAAAATACTCTTTAAGGAAAATGATTTCGCGTGGATTCAATCATTATTCAAATTCATAATTCATAACAATATGAGTTACTCATTAATTTAACATGTTCACTTTTTTACTTGTCAGTTATGTAATCTTTGAATGTTAATCAATTATGTAAAGAGCCTACACGTTACGATAATATTCTTATAGTTGAAGGTTTCTCACAGAAGTCACTAATGTTGGTTGTATGTAATGTGTTGCAATTAAATAATGCTTATGTTGATTTTGTTTACCACTTATTATAAATCATTTTACACTTTAGAATTTAGGTGCATGGTGCTAGTGAATTGTTTTTATTGAAGATTGTGGACATACATTTCTTTTTTCTTCAAATTGTCTTACAAAACAACCTGGAAGAAGAAGAAGAAGAAGAAGAAGAAGAAGAAGAAGAAGAAGAAGAAGAAGAAGAAGAAGAAGAAGAAGAAGAAGAAGACGAAGAAGAAGAAGAAGAAGAAGAAGAAGAAGAAGAAAGAAGAAGAAGAAGAAGAAGAAGAAGAAGAAGAAGAAGAAGAAGAAGAAGAAGAAGAAGAAGAAGAAGAAGAAGAAGAAGAAGAAGAAGAAGAAGAAGAAGAAGAAGAAGAAGAAGAAGAAGAAGAAGAAGAAGAAGAAGAAGAAGAAGAAGAAGAAGAAGAAGAAGAAGAAGAAGAAGAAGAAGAAGAAGAAGAAGAAGAAGAAGAAGAAGAAGAAGAAGAAGAAGAAGAAGAAGAAGAAGAAGAGCTGATTTGATTTTTTGTCTTTCTTTTTTTTCTAATTCAAGCTTTACCGATAATACAATCTAAATATCTTCTCAAATCAATAGTTTGAAATACATATATATCCATAATAACATATTTTCTTCTGTAATAAAGGATGATGAACAATATGATATGATCAAAATAAAGTATTTGGATAGCCAATCAAAATCTATCAAATAATGTGATAAAGAAACAAAAACATAAATTTGTAAAAGGTAGGTGTTGATGATCATTATCAAGACAACCATGGAACAATCACGATCATCTATTCATTATGAACAAAAAAAATTTCTCCAATCATGATAACATCAGAGATGACTCCTCAAGTGAGGTAGATGGAGCGTTTTCCAAAGAGGAGTGATGTCTACTACATCAATCTCATTTTGCTCTTCTAGAATTTATTATGTTTATATGTCATGACAAATAGAACAACATCTGAAACAAAATTACATAGACTCTCATATTGAAAGCAGACTGGAACAAAATAAATAAATAAACTCATCAAGAAATATTATTAATAGTCCATGGATTATATATGAAATTTATTTTGAGTACTTAGATCAATGCATTAAGATGTGGCTGTGATTTTTTTTTTAGATTTTCTTTTTAATAAAGTACGAAGACATTAAATTCTGATATCCCAAAACAATAAAAATGTAAAAGGGTGTGACATAGGCCAACTGATGCGAGCTTTAAAATCTCTGTTTTCTAAAGCTTCATTAAGGATAAAATTTTCCATAATTTTACTGAGAGTTTATGCGATTTGTTTGATCACTTGTTTAGAGAAGAAACTAAATGAAATCCCTCGGATTTGCACCCAATTTGTTTTTTTGGTGGGTAATAAAACTCTGTTTTTTATTGAGCCGTTTACGACCATTCATTCATTGAAGCCCCAATAGTATTTTCATTACTAGTTCTATTGTCGTCCGAGATGGGAACACAAATTGGATACATCCATGTATAAAAATCCTCCCGAGAACAGGCTTCTCAAAACCCTAAAGTACAAGAAGTTTACAGATTAATTGCACCAAATTTTGACATTGAACATTCGATGGTTGCACCAAAAAGGAATATTTTACTGGTATTGTTTTATAAATAATTTTGAAAAAAATAAGAGTATGTATTATTTGCCAGGATAAGTACTCTTAAGTTACCCTGAAATCATGTATTCAACACCAAATGTCTTCTTATATGACTTGAGACAAGTCATTAGTGTCTTACTTATTTTTTTACGTTTTCTTTAATTAAATAATTATATGTAAATGTGTATTTTTATTAGTTACATATGTATTAAGATGTATTAACATTTTCATAAAAATATATATTTATTAATGATAAGTGATATATATTGGCTATTTTTAATGAATATATAACTTAGTTATAGCATAAATATTTCATTTATACATGTATTTGGTAGATATATTGTGTATTTAGTGAATAATGATTATACTTAAATGGGGGAAAGAATGTGTTGGACATTTAAGTGAATCATTTAAATGAACTATTGTAATTGTGTGAACATTTACAACTATTTAAATGAAACATTGCAACTTTTGGTGATTAATGATAAAGAGGTTTTTCGGTTTAGAAGCATATCAATTCCTCAAATTTGTATACATGTCGATGTAGCGTTTTAGGTATCAATCAATGAGGCAAGAAGAACAACACACTGAATACAAGAAACTACTTAATCTAAGTCAAAATAGAGAAAAGGGGGCTATACTAAAAGTCCTAAACAATATAGAAAGCAAGAAAGCAAAGAAAGAAAGTAAAGAAAAAAAGTCAACAAAAGTCAACTAAAAGTTAACCGACGATAATACAAGAAGACTAAGCCTTTGGGTTAAAGTAATTGACTTGGATGATCAAATTCTAACTTATAATGTTACACACAACCACACAATGCTAATTATGGCTTAATGATTCTTAAATAAGTTAATCACATTTTTATGCTCTTAACCCTATGCTAATTATTTAATCATTCAACTCATATTTTTGAATCACAATTTCTTAAAAATATAGCATTGAGAACACTTAAATAGAAAAAATATTATTATTAATTAAGCACTAAGAATCATAAATCATTACCTATGGCTTAATTGGTAACAGCTGTAACTTTTTTTTTTTTGGCTAAAGAAATTTCGGCTGTAGAAATTTTGGCTGTGGAATTTTGGTTGTGACTTTTCTGAAAGAAATTTTGATTGGTTATCTGTTGCTGTAGATTTTCTATCGTAAAATTAAAATTTTATATTATATCACGTAAATAATTGAAAAATCTATTATATACATAATAAACACATAACATTTTGAATATATATATATATATATTTATATACTACGTATACAATTAGTCTTATATTTAATTATGATATTATAAGGAATATTAAATTAAAAGCTATTTATTTACATATATCATATATTTACACAAAATTAATAAATAAATATATGCAAGCCATATAAATTTATCATATAAATACTTGCCAATAAATTATAATAGATATATATATATATATATATATCAATGTATGTAACGAATGATAATATGTATTTATTTTTTGAAAAAGAACTATATATACATGTAAATATGCTATATATAAGCACACAAATATAAGTAAGCAACCAAAATCATTTTTTAAAGGAAAAAGAGATGAGAGAAGAGAGAGAAATTGATTACAGCCCAAATACTAGTGCTCTGAAAAAATTGATTTCTACAGCAAAAAAGAGAGAAAAAATATTGTTTTGGCTGTGCATAAAAAAGGAGAGGTGCAGCATGATTGGTTCAGCTTGAAGGATGTACAAAGAAATTGGACTGTGCAGAGCTTCTAAAGCACTTGCCAATCAACCCCTTAATCACCCTAATCTATCAAACCTAAAAGCTCAAAAAGGTTTACTCAGTAATCACCATAGTTCCAACAAAATCCATGAGAGAGATGTAAGAAATCATGATTAGAGAGAGATAATAAGAAGAGATTAAGAAGAAGTAATAACGAATTGCATTAAAGATTAAAATTTTGGTTTAAAGACTTAAGAATCATAAAAATAGCAAATAAAAGCTTAGGAAAAGATAAACCTATGCTTAGGTAGCTTTAGGTTTTAATTTCCCTAAAATGAGTATTTATAGGAGAAGGAGTCAGGCAGCTGGCCTCAGGCGCGTCTAGTCGAGGGGTACTGGCCGAGTGAACAACTGGAGCAGAGTGAAGCTTGGTCTAGGTTCTCGGCATCGGGTGCATCAAGCCGAGGGCTTTGTGACCAAGGTAAGCGGACTGGACGGCATTGGGTGCATCTGTTCGATGCTCTAAGGCCGAGGTAATTGCTGGTGAATGTTTGATCTTTGGGTGAGGAGCTGGCATCGGCTGCGCTTGGCCGAGAGGCTCATGTCGGGGGATTGTCTGGACAAAACTGGGTCTTGGTCACGAGGTTGAGCTGCAGACTGTATTGAGACATGTCTTGTAAATAGACGGATACGAGATATCCATCCTAGTCATTATGGGCGTATTTTCCCCATTGACACGTCTGAAGGAATCAATGTTGGACTTATTGGATCCTTATCAATTTATGCCTGGATTGGTGATTGGGGGTCGTTAGAAAGTACGTTTTATGAACTCGTTGAGAATTAGAAGAAAAAAAACACAGATACGGATGCTTTTTTATCACCAAGTCACGCTTTAAATACAGCTGCAAACACCTTGAACCACCTCAATTGGAAAGCTAACTCAATTCCCCACGAGTTTTATTTGAAGTCTCAAAGCTAATTATCAAGGGTAGAGCTTTCTATTACTCAATCTCTTAAGAACATAAGTTTGATCCTTTATCACCATTTTTCTTATTGTCTCTTTCAAGCTCCAAAATCACCTAAAAGACTCCAAAAAGACATATATGCAAAAATCTATCCTAGACTCCCTAAATGCTCAAATGAACGATTTCTAAGAAAATGCCTAAGAATGGATGCAAAAGACATAAAAACTATGAAAATGAGTACGCTAAAAATGCCTAAAATATGAACACAACAATTCCCCCAAACTTTTCTTTTGCTTGTAAGCAAGAAAACAACCACAAAGCAAGATGGAAAAAAGGTTTTGAAGGTGAGATCTCAAAGATTCCAAAAGCAATTATCAAGTGAAATATGACATCAAGGTTGAGACATGCAACCATAGCTACAATCAAGTTCATTTTACTTCAAAAGAGTTTGCCATGCTCATCTCTACATGCATCAAGTTCGAGTTTCAATCTACACATGAATTCCTATCATCTATTACTTTAAAATTCATTAATATTTTGGTGACTCATGATTGTGCAAATAAAGTGAAAACATTTGGTGAAGGGCTTAAGGTCGCGAGATGAAGATGATCTAAAATGTATTTGTGGCTTATTAAGAATAAAGGGATCACTCAAAAATGGATCAACTATGGCAAAATGCTAAGAGTAAAGAACAACCTATGCATACAAGAGTAAACTTCCATCTAACCAATGCCCAGAATACTCATAACTCAAAGTTCTAAACCCAAATAGTCTCAATCCTAGTCTATCATTTTCAAGAATTTTCCTTCTCAAACCACAAAACCAAATAATTGTTTCGCTTTTAAGAACTTAGGAGATATCCTTTCTTTTCTTAATATATCCATGGAAAAGCTTTTACTTCTCTTCTTATATATAGTTCTATTCTTTTATTCTCTAGTCTCTTTTATTTTCATGCTTGAGCCTTAGATTTTTTTCTTTCTTTTTCATTTTAGAGACTTTTTTTGCTTACACTTAGAGCTATCTAAACTTTCTTTTGCTCACCATATCATACATTTGATTTATCCTATTCTTTTCCCCAACTTTCAAAATGATTCTCAATTCTTTCTTTGCTTCCCATTTCCCCCAAACTTTGATCATATCCTATGCTAACCTAAATGATGTAAAGCTAGCTTCTACATGGAAGATTACCTTTGTCATTCTAAACTCAACATTTTTTGCTAAGTTGACCCGAAAAAGACCTCACAACTCTCACTATAGTGTTTAGGCTTGGAAGGAGGATTGGTTTTAAGGTATGGAAGCTACTTGGACTAACAAGAGAGTGTAAAAAGGAAGAAGAAAGTTCAAGCATGTATTAAGTACCCATGGGTTTCACTTTTCAAAGCACAACATGATAATTAAGATCATGATTAAGACTCCTTATAAATAGAGAAAGAATCAAACCACAACATGATCCAATCAAGACAAGAACATCAATGCAAGATATCGAAGAATGGTTCTTCCTTACTTTCGAGTTTTCTAGATGCAACAAATGACCACATGCTAGCATAATGAACCAAATTCTCAAGACAATTCTAAACAGGAAAACATGTCTTAGATCTCAAATGCAAGTGAATGCAAACCTATATGACTCTAGACTCAATCCTATCTATGCAAGTGCAACTAGATGCTTTCTTTTGTGAAAATTTTCAATTTTTTATGGTTTTTCTATGCCTTAGATGAATGAATGAGACTCAAATGGTGCCAAAGAGAAAATAAGAACATATAAAACATGTTAGCCATAAGTAGCTTCCCCCAAACTTAAATCACAAAGTCTCTTGTATGATAGAAGTAAGAAGAAAGAGACAAAAGACAAAAAAAAAGAAAAATGCAAAAATAATAAGATATGAGCAAAGGAATTGGAGTTTGTTATTTGGAGATAGATTAAGAGAGGAATGGGATGGAGGAATAGGAGGTGGAGGACTGTTGGAATTGTGTCCAGCAATCTCTGTACTGTCTCTATAACGTAAGAGTATGTCAGTGATCAGACATAAGTCATACAATGCTGGGGGTCATGATGGCTTGCTAGAGTCCGCTCATGATCTATAAGTCTTGGACTTATTGCCTTTATTGTATGATCCCATATGGGTCACACGCTTAAGCTAGCAGGAAATAATGTTGGAACGGCTTAGCAGAAGTACGACAAAAGTGCTAGGCATTTGTCGTACTAAGAGAGAAGACTAATGGGTCTGATTAAATGGAATTTAATCAGATTGGGCCCAAAAGCCCAAAAGGGAAAGAGAAGGCTTTTAAATGACTAAAAGCCAATTCTCTTCTCCCTTAACCCAACCCTAGCCGCGCCTCTCTCCTCTCTCTGCGCCAGCCTCCTTGTGGTCTAGCAGCCAGTTTCCGGTGATTGCGTGTGTGAGCCTTTGGAGGATCCATCTCTCGGTGTATCTCCCTGATCATTGACCTGTTCATCAATTCCGCTGCAAACAAACAGGTAAAAGGTGAGATCATATGTTTCTAAATAAGAACACCTAGATCTAATGCATGTTTAGGTTGATATCAATATGAGAATTGAATCAGGATCAACCGAAACTTCCAACAGTGGTATCAGAGCCATTGGTTCTTAGGTTTCTTGTTTTAGATTCAAGTTTAGGTTGTTTAATCTGTTTAGAATTGTTTTTGAATCAATTACTGATAAGATAAAACAGTTAAGAAACATAATTGAACCCTGAACACACAAGAGAAATCGCAAACCGAGCTATATGACTCGGGTTTGTCGATCGGCCAAGGAAGAGATCGACCGGCTTGGCCGGATCGATCGCGCGGCCGAGAGCTAGGCCGGCCGGATGAGCGATCGCGAGAGATGGGCCGATCGGTTGTACCGATCGCATCTCGTCCGATCGTCCGATCGAGTCGTCCCGGCTGTACCGTCCGAGCATCCCGATCGCGTCCCGAGCTGCGCATGAGTCTCGATCTTGGATCGTTGACGGCTTGCGGCTAGGGTTTGGTTACGTGAAGATCACGGCTAGGTCGTGATCGGTTCACGTGATCAAATCGGTTCGGTTCGGTTTAAGATTTAATTAAAATTGATTCGTTCTGGTTTAATAAACAGATTTAATAATTTTATTAAATCTGGTTAAACCGGAATAAGAAATCCAATGTCGAAAGAAATATTGGATTTAGTGCCTAAACCAGGAATTTCTAATTTGATTTGGTTGGACCAAATAAATTGAGAAATTCCGGTTTAGTAAATAACCGGTTGACAATTGTGGTCATCGTAGTAATTGAAATTTGGTTAGACCAGTTTTAATGAACCAGACCGGTTATGTCAATTAATTGGACAATTGGGTCATGTCTTGGACATGGACCAATTCTTGGGCCTCGGGCCAAGAAGTTAAAACAATTGGGCCATTAATTGAGTCATTCTTCAGATTTAAATTTAAAACTTATTTTATAAAATAAAATTATGAAATTCGATTTTAAATTTTATAAAGTTCCGAAATTTCGAAATTAGAAAGTTTCCAAAATTAGAAGTTTCTGAATTTGCGGGTTTTGGATTTTTAAAGAAGTTTCTAAAGTTAGAAAGTTTCCGGTTTTAGAAAGTTTCCAATTTTAGAAAGTTTCCAAAAATAGTAGGTTTCCATAAATAGAAAGTTTCCCGAAATAGTAATCTTCTATTTTGGGAATGATTTTAATAAACCTACGGACCTCAAACAATATCAAGCGTTGGATGTCTTGTCCAGGCTATGTCAGCTGTCAAAGCCCATTCAATTGCATTCATGGCCTTACAGTGTGAGGATGTCTGCTTTTGCGTGGGTAAGACGGTTTGTGATTCATAAATGTCATTGGGAGTCCCAGACATTAATGATTACATGACTGTATAGTCCGGTTTTCTTGACTAGGCCATCGGGAGTCCCGGGCCTTGAGACATCAGGGTGGATTGGGCCTCGGGCCCAGATTCACAACCAAGAGTTATATCACGGATATAATTAGCCGAAATAGGGCTTACCGATATAAGCTAAGGTTGGGTGACGGCCAGTGGCCCACTTTGATCTTAGTTATATGTGGATCTTGGAATCATTATATTCTATTGAGGGTAACTTAGGTTATTGAATATAATGCATGATTAATCATATTATACTTTAATACGAGATTAATCATTTTGAACATATAACTAATAACCTTTTTATTTATATATTTCAGATATGACTACTACAAGCACACAAAACACGTTCTCGATCCGGTCTGTTCTCGAGAAGGAGAAGCTGACTGGAACGAACTTCCTGACATGGTCAAGGAACTTGAGGCTGGTCCTCAAGCAGGAGAAGAAGGATTATGTCCTTCGAGATCCCCTCCCCGAGAGGCCTCTTGCCAATGCTGCCAGGACTCTGCACAATGCTTGGGAAAAGCATTCGTCAGATGAAAATGATGTTTATTGTCTGATGTTGGTGACAATGACTCCAGAGCTGCAAAAGCAGTTCGAAAGTGTATTGTCTCCAATCGAGATCATGGCAAGCCTGAAATCGCTTTTTCAGGAGCAGGCTAGGACCGAGAGGTTCCAGACAGTTAAGAACCTCTTGGACTGTAAGTTGGCTGCGAATGCGGCAGTGAGTCCTCATGTGTTGAAGATGATGGGTTATCTCGATCATCTTCACAAACTCGACTGCCCAATCAGCCAGGAACTTGCCTGTGACATCATTCTGCAGTCTTTACCTGCAAGCTATGATCAGTTCATTCTGAACTTTAACATGCATGGCTTGAGTAAGACACTGCCTGAGCTTCACGGAATGCTCAAGACTGCAGAGCCCAACTTGAAGAAAACCGCCAAGGACCCCAATGTACTTATGGTACAAAAGGGCAAGGGGTTTAAGAAGTCTTCTGCTAAGGATAAGGGAAAGGCCAAGGGTGTCCAAGTCGTGGACTCAGACACGCCAAAGCCCAAGCCCAAGTCCAAGGCTGGGCCTACTGACATGTGCAGGTTCTGCAAAGAACTGGGGCATTGGAGAAGAGATTGCAAGAAATTCCAGGAAGGTCTAAAGGAATTAAAGAAGAAGACTTTCGAGACTTCTTCATCAGGTATTTTTGTTATAGAAGTTAATACAACTACTTCTGATAATACCTCATGGGTCATGGATACTGGTTGTGGGGCTCATATTTGTACTAATATGCAGGCACTCAGCAACAGTAGAAGGCTGAAGCAAGGACAAGTGGAACTACGAGTTGGGAATGGAGCGAAAGTTTCAGCACTAGCTGTAGGAACTTACTTGTTGTCTTTACCTTCGGGATTGATTTTAGAACTTAATAATTGTTATTTTGTACCTGCTATAAGCAGAAATATTATTTCAATTTCTTTGTTGGATTTGGAAGGTTATGATTTTTCAGTTAAGAATAAATTATGTTCCTTCAATCGCAACAATTTGTTCTATGGTTCGGCCCCTCTTACGAATGGGCTTTACATACTCGATCAATCCGCGCCAATTTATAACATTAATACAAAACGGTTTAAACCTAATGAGGAAAACCGAACGTTTCTATGGCATTGTCGTTTAGGGCACATCAGCGAGAAACGCATCAAGAGGCTCCATTCGAATGGACTTCTTGGCTCATTTGACTTTGAGTCATGTGAGAAATGCGAATCCTGCATGATGGGCAAAATGACACGGGCCCCCTTTAATAAACCTAACGAGAGGGCCAGTGACTTATTGGGCCTGATACACACTGATGTGTGTGGCCCAATGTCCACTAATGCAAGAGGAAACTATCAGTACTTCATTACCTTTACTGATGATTTCAGTAGGTATGGATATGTTTATTTAATGAAACATAAGTCTGAATCTTTTGAGAAGTTCAGAGAATTCCAAAATGAAGTACAGAACCAACTTGGCAAAAGCATTAAGGCTCTTCGGTCCGACCGAGGAGGAGAATACTTAAGCCAAGAATTCAGTGATCATCTGAGAGAGTGTGGGATCGTATCCCAACTCACTCCTCCTGGAACACCTCAATGGAATGGTGTGTCTGAGAGGAGAAATCGGACCTTATTGGATATGGTTCGATCTATGATGAGTCACACAGACCTTCCAATATCCCTTTGGGGATATGCTCTGCTAACAGCAGTGTTCACATTAAACAGAGCGCCATCAAAAGCAGTAGCAAAGACACCATATGAATTATGGACTGGAGTGGCTCCAGTGCTGTCTTATCTCAGAATTTGGGGTTGTGAAGCCTATGTCAAGAGATTAATCTCAGACAAGCTTACACCAAAATCTGACAAATGTTACTTCATTGGTTATCCACGGGAAACCAAGGCTTATTACTTCTATCTACGTTCCGAGAACAAGATCTTTGTTGCCCGGGATTGTAACTTTCTTGAGAGAGAGTTTCTCTCTAAGAAAGGCAGTGGGAGTAAGGTACTGCTTGAAGAAATTCAAGATGAACAGGATACTGCTCAACCTAATGAGGAAGAGCAGCAGGAGGATCTACAAGAAATTGTAGAGCCTGAACCTGTAGTACCTGAAGTTCGAAGATCCGGGAGGATCCGTCACGAACCCGAGAGATATCAGGGATTCCTCGTGACTGACTGTCATGATCTTTTGATCATTGATGGTGATGAACCATCGAACTTCAATCAAGCCATGATGGGCCCAGATTCCTCTAAGTGGCGCAAGGCCACTGATTCCGAAATGGACTCCATGTCGGTCAACCAAGTATTTTCGTTGGTTGACTTACCCGTTGGTGTAAAAGCCATCGAGTGCAAATGGATCTTCAAGAAGAAGATTGACGTGGATGGAAATGTCCAGATTTATAAAGCCAGGTTGGTGGCAAAAGGTTTCAGACAAGTTCACGGTGTGGACTACGATGAAACCTATTCACCGGTGGCTATGATGAAATCTATTCGGATTCTACTAGCAACTGCAGCTTTTCATGATTATGAAATTTGGCAGATGGACGTGAAAACCGCCTTCCTGAATGGTATTCTGGAAGAGGATGTGTATATGACGCAACCTGACGGTTACATAGATCCAAAGAATGCTGGGAAAGTATGCAAACTTCATAAATCCATTTATGGATTGAAGCAAGCATCGAGGAGCTGGAATCTTCGTTTTGATGAAGCGATCAAGCAATTTGACTTTATCAGAAACGAAGAAGAACAATGCGTGTATAAGAAAACTAGTGGGAGCAAAATCGTTTTTCTTATTCTGTATGTTGATGACATACTGCTTCTCGGAAACGACATTCCAATGCTGAAGTCTGTAAAAGACTGGCTTGGAAGTTGTTTTTCCATGAAAGACATGGGTGAAGCCGCATACGTTCTTGGAATTAGGATCTATCGGGATAGACCTAAGAGGCTGATAGGCTTGTGTCAAGACTCATACATTGACAAAGTCCTACAAAGATTCAGCATGAAAGATTCCAAGAAGGGCTTCACACCAATGGTACATGGCACAACGCTAAGCAAGAAGCAGAGCCCTACGTCGGCTGCTGAGCTTGAGCGCATGAAGAATATTCCTTATGCATCTGCAATAGGATCTGTCATGTATGCCATGATCTGTACTCGTCCTGATGTTGCTTATGCATTGAGCATGACGAGTAGATACCAGTCAAATCCAGGTGAAAACCATTGGATTGCCGTAAAGAACATCTTGAAGTATCTAAGACATACTAAGTATAAGTTCTTAGTGTACGGTGGAAGTGATGTGCTTAAAGTCAGTGGATTCACGGACGCAAGTTTCCAGACAGACACAGATGATTTCCGGTCACAGTCCGGTTATGTCTTTTGTCTGAATGGCGGTGCAGTAAGTTGGAGAAGCTCCAAGCAGGACACCGTTGCTGATTCCACTACAGAAGCTGAATATATCGCCGCCTCAGAAGCAGCGAAGGAAGCTGTTTGGATACGAAAGTTCATTATGGAACTAGGTGTGATACCAGATGCGGCTGAGCCTCTGGCACTGTTTTGTGACAACAATGGTGCTATAGCTCAGGCAAAGGAACCAAGATCACACCAGAAATCCAAGCATGTTCAAAGAAGATATCACTTGATACGTGACATCATTAATAGAAAGGAAGTCAAGATCAGCCGAGTTCCGACAGATGATAACGTCGCTGATCCGTTGACAAAGCCACTCCCAAGGCCTAAGCTCGAGTTCCTAACTGAAGCTGTAGGCATTAGAAACATTTAAATGTAATCTAAATTTGAGTGGGAGTTTTGTGAGCTTTATTTTAGTTATTTGATATGTTCTTGTAAAACATTATTCATGTTTTAATGAAATTATTATTTCAAGATTATTTTAACTGTGATGAAATAATCGTTCCAAAATGATATGAACCATTTTATAGGTCATCGAAGTAAATGATTTGATCTTGAGTCATCGAAGTCATTTAGCTTGATCATGAGATCCTATATTTGATAAATGTTTTATATCACCCTGTCCCTAGTCGAAGGTTGTTGAAATTGGAACATCAACAACCGTGTGAGACTGGATTGGTACGTGACTTATGACAAAGTCTTAATGTGTCATAGATGCACGGCATCAAAGTCAGTACATAGGTGTATGTTGGGAACATACGACCGGACAAGACCCGCTTATAAGAACTCTTCAGGATATTTATATCTGTGTCATAAGAGATTCTTACTACGACTATAGAGTATAGTCCTTAGACCTGAGTTCGCATGCATGTGACTGCATATGGACTGATGCACTTTGATCATTGTCTAACGCTATCGTTCTGTGATAGCTATAAGGACCTTGTTTGGGTACATCATGAAATGAGTAGTTTACAGTGATGGAACAAGATGGGATTTGTCCCTCCAATATAAATGGAGTGAATATCTCTAGGCCAATCGGAGATTTGAATACTGGAAAACGCATGGCCATGCTCAAACGGACTTTCCCGAGTCGTTTGTATTGTCAGTATCAAATCAGAGTCCGATGAACAAGATTAGGCTTTATAAGGATGACACTAATCTTGCCTTATGACTAATCGAGATATTGAGACGAAAGGGATTATGAATACAGAGATTCCAGTTCAAGTGGGAGATTGTTGGAATTGTGTCCAGCAATCTCTGTACTGTCTCTATAACGTAAGAGTATGTCAGTGATCAGACATAAGTCATACAATGCTGGGGGTCATGATGGCTTGCTAGAGTCCGCTCATGATCTATAAGTCTTGGACTTATTGCCTTTATTGTATGATCCCATATGGGTCACACGCTTAAGCTAGCAGGAAATAATGTTGGAACGGCTTAGCAGAAGTACGACAAAAGTGCTAGGCATTTGTCGTACTAAGAGAGAAGACTAATGGGTCTGATTAAATGGAATTTAATCAGATTGGGCCCAAAAGCCCAAAAGGGAAAGAGAAGGCTTTTAAATGACTAAAAGCCAATTCTCTTCTCCCTTAACCCAACCCTAGCCGCGCCTCTCTCCTCTCTCTGCGCCAGCCTCCTTGTGGTCTAGCAGCCAGTTTCCGGTGATTGCGTGTGTGAGCCTTTGGAGGATCCATCTCTCGGTGTATCTCCCTGATCATTGACCTGTTCATCAATTCCGCTGCAAACAAACAGGTAAAAGGTGAGATCATATGTTTCTAAATAAGAACACCTAGATCTAATGCATGTTTAGGTTGATATCAATATGAGAATTGAATCAAGATCAACCGAAACTTCCAACAAGGACAGTATATTTCCCCAAACTTAGGCCATGGCATAGGCTGCTTTGCTCCTCTCATCGGACTGCTCAGTCCAAGCTTCCTTAACCGCGATATTGGTATTATGCAATTTCAGCTTGCTGGGTATGACCGCTGCACAGGCCTCAGTTGCACTAGAAAGATGTGAAGAAACCAATGCTGGTTAGTTGATGCTTCTCAGCCGCGGCTTACTCTGCCCGAGGCATCTCGACCAATGCCCGATATGGCCTAACCGATGTAGCTCTTATGGCTCAGGACAACTTCCTTTTCTTCTTCTTTGCATTGATCCCCAATTTCCCATACCTTGGATAGACATGGGGATTCCTCTCAAGTGAGCTTGTTTTAAAGTCACTAGTTAGACTATCCCTTAACATTTTTAGTTAGGAATGTGGCTTGAACTTGAATCACCCAGATCATATTCATCATAGAACCATCCCTTAAACTAATTCATCATAATCTCCTCAAAAGGGATATTCGTTGGACCATTAATGCTCAGTGATGTGGTGGAGATTATACCAAGATGCTTGTGAAAAGGTTGTGCTATTGGAGATTCTTTTTCTTCACCCTCCTTGTAGGCTTCTTCAATGAGACTCTCTTGTTTCTCCATAGGCTTTTCTTTATTAGACTATTGCTTAGAAATCGATTACATATGCATTTCTTCCATGGCTGAGAGCTCATTTTGACTTGTGCTTTCCTTTGTGATCTC
The DNA here is from genome assembly GCA_030180135.1 of Orychophragmus violaceus. Lineage (NCBI taxonomy): Eukaryota > Viridiplantae > Streptophyta > Magnoliopsida > Brassicales > Brassicaceae > Orychophragmus > Orychophragmus violaceus. Next base: position 47,330,413 of record CM058240.1, read on the forward strand.
TATGCACTCAACAACCAAACCATATGCACAATGATCTTCAATAGTTTTTACCACGTTGTCTACTCCTTTGTTGCTCTTGGTTAAATGACTTATGATTGTATCATGGTCAACTTCTTCTTCATATCTTATCACAAGATCTTCACCAACAGTGTAACCAAGAAGGGATTCAAATTCTTTGATAGACTTTTAAGCTTCTTGCAGGAAAGCTTCTTGTAAGAAATCAACTTTGGTTTGAGCATCTTCCTCATGTGTTGGTTTAAATTCTAGCATCTTGGGACCAAGCACCGAAATCAGTGATAATCATGTTTATGCTCTTTTATAATTCTCTTGTTCTTCTAACACCAACATCAACATGTTGAGAGTCTCTTCCTCATTAGATATTGGGGAAGAGTATGTTGCTTCATGTTCTTGCTCCATGCTCCAAGATTGGTATCCCTCACCATATCCATATTGGTACAATTGAGTAGGGTCCCAAACCATCTCTCTCTCTTTTCAGCTTATAATATAGCCTTCAACATTGAAGTTATATCTGAAGCCATGCTTTCTCACTTGTGATTGTGCCTTTCAAAAAGAACAAACACTTGAAAGAAAGTAACCAAACAAACTAAAACAAAAGAATAACTTAGTCTCAAGCATAATGTAAATCCTAATGGTTATTGCTACACCTCCCCGGACACGGCGCCAAATTGTTGGCAAGGCTTTTCGATTTCAAATCATATCAATTCATCTACACATGTCGATGTAGCATTTAAGGTATAAATCCAATGAGGCAAGAAGAACAACACACTAAGAATGAAATAAACTATTTAATCTAAGCCAAATAGAGAAAAGAGAGTTATACTAACAGTCCTAAAAATATAGAAAGCAAGAAATCAAGGAAAGAAAGCAAACAAGGAATGTAAACAAAAAGTCAGCGGACGAAAATGCAAGAAGATTAAGCCTTTAGGTTAAGGTAATTGACGGATGATCAAATGCTAACCTTTTTTTAACACTGATACTTCATTTCTTGGATCAAACCAAACCAGAGTTTCATAATGGTTACAAAGGCGATACCATTAGGCACCATAAAAGAACAGCCTCACCGAGGCAAAACGAAACTCGCAAATAAAAAAGCTAAGAAGCAATACTCTTGCGAGGTAAAGAAATCAAGACAAAGATTGGGTTTCTTGAGACTCCTATCCATGGAGAGATTCTTCCATAAGCATATTGTGGAGCCAGTAAGGACCGTTGCGTGCATTGTATGATTGATATTTACCCCAATGGGTAACACTAGTTACAAATACTACAAGAAAACAACGTTTTTACGACTGCATTTTTAATCGCAGAATAGTCGTTGATCGGGGTTTTACGACAAAAATACGACTAAATATGGTAGTCTTCAATCCATAGTCGCTAAATCTCATAGTCGTATTATTAGTCGGCGAGTTACGACTATTTATACAACCAACATAGGTAATCTTAAAATAGACGCAGCGTCGTCGTAAGATATAGGGACTAAACCGCGACTACGGTAGCGACAATTGTGCGACTATTGAGGGAGTCCAGATACGGTCGGAGAAATGTTTTCATCAAATAGTCGTTAACTCAGGTGACCATGGGGAGATTAATATGCGACTATATTGTATAGTAAGAAAGTAGTCGTAAATATTAGCCACTATGGAGCGACTGGGTAACGACTATTTTAACTACTATCCCGCGACTAATCTAAACATCCATATACGATTATGGTAATGATCTCGCCACTATGTGGCGGCTGTTATGTGACTGAGTAGTATAGTCACGACTTAGTCGTATACTAGGGTGACGTTTTGGCAACTGTTTATTGACTAATTTACCGATTATAAGACGACTAAATGGAGAATCCAAATATGATTATGGTAAACATATTGCTATTAATTGTCGACTGTTAAACGACTATGCAACGTCTAAACGAAACATTCAGATTCGATTATCGTGCTGTCTGGCCGACTGCTATCTGACTGTCTAATATAGTCACAACATAGTCGTAAGAGATGGTGACTACTTGGCGACGGTGTAATGACTAGATAACGATTATTAAGCGATTATTCGGAAAATCCAGATTCGTTGATGGTAAATATTTAGCGACCAGTTTTTGTGTGTAGTGCGAAAATTTGACGACTGTTTAGCGGCTTTTATTCGTAAAATTAAGATTTTGGATTAATTTCATTTTTGATTTGGTAATCGGTGATACCGTAATTTGAATAGTACAACAAAAGTAACAAACACTTGCATCAAAAATAACATTGGTAACATGTAGACAAAGACGACCTACATACGCAAAATCCAGCATTTAGGAGTTGCCAAATCATATACTAATAAATTAACAAGTGGAAGAGTCAGTAATAAAGTAACCTACGAATCGGATGGTGTTGTTGTCTTACTTCGTGCTTCGTTCAGTTGCTCTTGGTGGGCGACAACGCTGAAAGGCTTTCGACTCCATGAGGATTTCCTCGTCCATCCTTCTCAGTGGCCTATGACAATTAAAGACAGTAAGTGAAAAACACCATATCTAAAGATCGTAAGATGACTTTATAAACATGGATTGAGAAAAAATTTACTTTACATGAGGAATGATGTGGTTATATTCAACTGTTGATATCTCACGAGGTCGCAGTTCTTTGCAGTGCTTCTGCAGTCCTTTGTGATGCTAACCATTTCTTCCATGCGTCCTTGATAGATCTCCTCAAAAAAATATTTAGAAGAAAGTTATATGAGGTTTGGGAACGCCTAAAATGATACAAAAACTATCTTGTAAGCGCTCAGACACTCGAACTTAGCAGAACACATTAATGAGTTAAGCAGAGATTGGTGTCTTCAATTGCGTTCTAACTACAAGATTAACATACTAACCATCAGACTCCAACTCCTCAAACACTCATTAAAAAACAACCAACTTACCCAGACTGTGGAGTATAGGAGTTGTTTACAACCTGTAGAACCAAAATTAATTGTAAAGAAATAATCAGATTCAAAGCATGTCCCGTTTCAAAAGCAAAGCAAAGCAGAAGCAAACAAACGATATAGCTACATGTATATGTAGGCATCGATTCATGGGGGGTTTCGTGATTGGGATATTCAAGGAAGAATTTGAGAGAGTATAGGGTTTCGGCCAAAGTTAGCTATGAAATGGAAAGCTTTGAATAAGAGATTCGAAGAAGAGATATCAGTTTGAGATGGGTGGGCGCATAAGAGGATTCGTGGAGGGATTAGAGAGATGATTCGAAGGAGATATCTGAAAAGGGGAAGAACGAAAGAAAATTAGGGTTTGACGTATTTGATGATTTCTCGGCACTCTGTTAAAAATTATTGGGTATAGGCGGGTAATTGAAATGTTTTGTGCTATAAAATTAGGTTTAGGTTTCCTGGATTTATTTGGCAAATATTTTGAATTTTTGCCCACTTGTAGGCGTAACGTGGCCGTAATATAATCCTTTTTATTGACTCTATTTTAAAATTTTAACTAATCTCATTTACTTTATTAAAATCAGAACAAGTTTGCTCACAATATAAAGAACGATTGAAGACAGTTTTTATGAAAGCAAATTTGTGTTTTAAATTCTTTGAAATAGATTTGCAATTTTGGTAACATATATATTAAAAATAGTACACGGAAAGACTTGAGAAATATTTTTCGGACTAGAATGTTAAACACATATGAAACTTTATATTTTAAGTGTTTAGGGTTTATGGTTTAGGGTTTCATTTGGAATGATTTTGTGACGTTTTGGACTAGAATGTTAAAGCACAGACGACACCTTAGATTTTTAGGGTTTAGGGTTTAGGTTTTCATTTGGAATGGACAAAACCCTATATTATTTAATTAATGAAATAATTAATTATAGAGACTAGACTATGATTTTGTGATGTTTCGGACTAGAATGTTAAAGCACAGACGAAACCTTAGATTTTTAGGGTTTAGGGTTTCATTTGGAATGAACAAACCCCTATACCCTAAAAAGGAACCGTAAATTGCAAATGAAATATTTAATTACAGATCACTATGATATACCATGGATTTTAGGGCTTTTAACCATGGTATATGTTTTATTTATCGAGTCTTTTGTTATGTTTTGGAGTCTTTTAGGTGTGTTTACAGGTCTAGGCACGTTTGGAGCGGAATTGGAGATTATGGAGAATTTTGGAGATTTAACCCGAGAGATAGAGTTCACTGTCCAAAACAGAGGATTGCATCGATCGACACAACATGTGCATCGATCGACACATGAACGAGATGGGCCTTCCTCGGCGAGTTTAATGAAGAATGTGGAAATTGCACTTTTGCCCAGATGTTTCAGTATTTACAAGGAAGCCCCAAGACGTGATTAGTCTAATATAATTAGATTTTTACAACAGTTTTAGACGACACTTTACATACGCTTTCATACTTTTGAGCTGAGAGTTTTTAGAGCTTTTTGGGGCTGATCTGAACCTGTATTGCTTCCTGCTTTTGGAGAAGATTTCGAACCCCTTTATTTCTTTACTCTCTTTAATGCAATTTATTTATTCATTGATTATGTTTTCATTAATCATGTCTGAGTAGATTCATAGTTAGGTTTAGGGATTCTCGTTAGGGATTTCATGACTTGCTAGATTTGTTTATTCAGTTAAGGATTCATATCATAATTGTTCTTCAACCTGAATTGTGCTTAACACTAGTTTCTAACCTGATCACTTAGAATCTAGACTCTAGGTTGTTAAATTGACACGAAAGAGTGATTTAGAATCTGAACTATTTAGGTTGAGCAATTGAATTACTCGCAAAGAAATTTGGTTTAGTTGAATTGTGAACATATCGAACCTGCACTTAAGGCTAGTTTAATCTGTTAGGAATTGCAAAGAAATTTGGGTTTCTGCTATTAGACTTAGAGAATTCTCACAACGAAAGTTGGTTAGTTCTATATCCGTGTTTGAGTTCTAGAACTGAACTTAATTTGATCCTGACTGATTATCTGATCTGCTTGTCTGATTTCCTCAGAACTCCCTAGAATTAGCGCTTTTAGTTGATTGCTTACAAACCACTCTTGCTACCTGATTTACTTTCCTGCTTGCTATTTAGTTTCCCATTACTTTCTCCTAGTTTACCTTGACCGTTCTTTAATCTATCGTGTGACCGAGAGACTCTATGGAATTCAATACCTTTTATACTATAATTGCATTACCTGTGCACTTGCAGTAGAATAGGATTAAAACTTAGACCCTATCAAGTTTTTGACGCCGTTGCCGGGGACTCTTTTGAGTCTTCGATAGATTTGAATCTAGAGTTTAGACTAGGTTTTTTGGTTTTTTTTGTTTTTGGATATTAATTTCTCTGTTTTTCTCTGTCGCAGGTCTGATTTTTGCTTTGCATCGATCGTTGCATTCTTTTGAATCGATCGTTGCAGGGCGAATCTGAGTTGAATCGATCGTTGCATCCTAGCATCGATCGTTGCACTGCGATTACCGACGGTTTATGCATAAGCGTGAGACCAGAAGTGATCCGAACGTGAATCTTGTGAATCTTAGACTTGAGGAGCTTGCTAGAATAGAGAGAACTAACAGAAAAGGCCAACGAGTAAATATGGTGCAAAATCGCTTGATTCTGAGACCTGATGCTCAAGGTGTTCTGAGAGACGACTAGACCAACCGATACAATGATGATGGGCATAGGTTAGATGCTGAAGGGAATATGATCCCTGAACCTGAGCATGAACCGCCACAAGAACAAGGCCAAGGACAAGGCCATGGCCAAGGGCAAAGGCAGATGGTTTTTCATGCTGCTGAGAGGACTCTTGCTGACTACAACCGACCGGATGAGTTTCATGCTAACCGGTCAGCAATTGTACCTCCTGGTTTTGAGAGGAATGACTTCGAGATCAAGACTATCTACTACTCTATTCTGAGGCAGAATGCTTTCCATGGTTTCCCAAATGAGCAGACAATGGATCATATTGATGAGTTTGAAGACATAGTCACTGGGATGAAGTACGATGGAGTGAACTATGACTATCTGTTTCTCAAACTCTTCCCCTATTCTGTCGCTGGAGATGCTGCATCTTGGCTGAAACAACTTCCACTTGGGAAGTTTACTACTTGGGATGCTGTGAAGAGTGAGTTTTTGAGGCACTTTTATGATGATGCTCGCTCTGATCAGTCGAGACAGGATATTCTCACTTTCACCCAAGGTCCTACAGAGTCTCTTAAGGCTGTTTGGATGAGGTTTAAGAAGTACCAATGAGACTGTCCTCATCATGGATTCACTGAAGTGACATTGCTAGGCATATTCTTCAGAGGTACTGATCTCCACTACCAGACTGCGTTGGACAATTCCAGCAATGGAAATTTCAACACAAGGACTCCTGAGCAAGCTAAGACACTGATTGATAATTTGGTGAGCAGTAATAGCACCAAAACTGCTGATAGGAGAAGGAAAGAGTCTGGTGGGAAGATAGATAATCTGGAGATAGCTGATATTAGGAGCAAGTTGGACATTGTTCATAGCTTGTTGACTGGAAATAAAGCTATCCACTTTGCTCAGGATGTTGAGGTATTTGGAGCTGAAGAAGATCATCAGGAAGAGGATGTGAACTACATTGGTGGCTCTGGATTTCAAGGGAATACGTTCGTAAATCAGCAAGGTAATAGGTTCTTCAATGGTGGACAGAAGAGTGCTTTCACAAGCAATCAAAACTCTTCTAGATTTGGACAGAATGCTGGTTATCAGAAGCCTTTTCAGCAAGGTAATTCTTACCAGAGGACTTATGGATCTTCCTCTTATCAGGCACCTCCTGCAGCTAATGCTCATGAGAGCAAGATGGAAGAAATGATGGAACAGTTGCTGAAAGGACAGACTAAGACTGCTGTAGACTTCAACAAGAAGCTGGATGCTGTGTATGAAGATCTGAATGGGAAGTTTGAATCCTTGAGCACACATGTGAAGGAGCTTGATGCTAAGGTTGCAAGGACCACTGGATATGTTCAGAGGCCAGATGGATCTCTTCCGGGATGGACTGATGCTAATCCTAAGTATCAGTGCAATGCAGTGACATTAAGAAGTGGTAAGGAGCTCTTTCCTGCCCAGAAAAAGCAGTTGAGCCTAGAGGAAATCATGGAAATTGAAGAGATGGAAGATGAGATCCGTGGGATTCGCAATGCATCGATCGGCACACCCGTGCAACGATCGACTCAGGGCAAAACTGGGGATTCTGAACCCAAGCTCGACGCAGAGGTCGTACCAGAATCACACAGCAACGATCGATGCAACACTAGCAACGATCGACGCAAGGTGACTGCCGAGGGTTCAAACGCATAAAAGCTGAAGAAGTCGAATGAAAGGGTTTACAAGCCTAAATTCCTTTTCCTAAGAACCCCAGGAAGGCTAAGAACGATAGGCAGTATGCTAAGTGCCAAGAGATCATTAAAAAGGTGAAGATTGAAGTGTCTTTGATTGACTATATGCAGGCTACTCCTGTGATGAAGAGATGTCTCAAGGACCTACTTGCTGGTAAATGGTCTGATGAGGAGAGTGTAATGATGATCACAGAAGTGTGTAGTGTAGTGATTCAGGGCAGAATTCCTGAGAAGTTGAAAGATCCAGGAAGCTTTGTGTTGGATTGTGGTATCTACAGGGAAAGATTTGAGAGATCTCTATGTGATCTTGGTTCTAGTGTGAACCTGATGCCCTTCTCTGTTGCTAAGAGACTTGGGATGACTGACTTCCTGCCCACTAGGATCTCACTAGTTTTAGCAGACAGAACAATCAGAATTCCTGAAGAAGTATTGGAAGATGTACCTATAATGATCGGCCAATGTGTGATTCCTACTGATTTTGTGGTTCTGCAGTATGGAGAGGAACCAAAGGATCCACTGATTTTAGGTAGGCCTGTCTTGGCTACTGTTGGTGCGATGATTGACTGCCAGAGAGGTAAGATAATTCTGAATGTGGGTGATCTGAAGATGAGCTTTGATGTAGACAAACTGGTGAAGAGACCAACCATCGACGGACATACTTTTTATGTGGACACACTCAGTGATTTGGCATATTACGTTCATAGGACACATGCTGAGGACCCACTGGAGAGAGCTTTACTGAGCTCTATAATGGAGCTAGAATACCTGCAAGACGAGCCCGCAATCTGGTATGCGAGGCTAATGGACTCTGCTGAGCAAGTGATGCAATTGGATGTGTCTGACGCGACGTTGCATTGATCGACACCTTTAGGGCATCGATCGACACCTTGAGGGCATCGATCGTTGCATGTCGACAGATATTGGGCAGAGGAAAAAGCCTCGAAAATTGAGCTGAAACCACTTCCATCCGGGCTAAGGTACGCATTTCTTGGACCTAATTCGACATATCCGGTGATTGTTAATGCTGGTTTGAACAACGCAGAGATCACTTTACTGCTAAGCAAGCTGCGCAAGCATCGTAAAGCTCTTGGCTATTCTCTTGATGACATTTCAGGTATCTCTCCGGAGCTATGCATGCATTGGATACATCTAGAGGACGAGTCTAAGACATCAGTTGAGCATCAGAGGAGGCTTAATCCTAATCTTAAAGATGTGGTAAAGAAGGAGATCATGAAGCTCCTAGATGCTGGGATCATCTATCCGATTTTAGACAGCGATTGGGTTAGTCCAGTCCATGTAGTGCCTAAGAAGGGTGGAGTTACAGTAGTGAAGAATGAGAAGAACGAGCTGATTCCTACAAGGACTGTGACTGGACACCGGATGTGCATAGATTACAGGAAGCTCAATGCTGCGACAAGGAAAGATCATTTCCCTTTACCTTTCATTGATCAGATGCTGAGAGGTTAGCAAATCACCCTTACTATTGCTTCCTAGATGGATATTCAGGCTTCTTCCAGATTCTCATCCATCCATCCATCCAGAGGATCAGGGAAAGACTACCTTTACTTGTCTATATGGCACATTTGCATACCGCAGGATGCCTTTTGGACTTTGTAATGCACCAGCCACCTTCCAGAGATGCATGATGTCCATATTTACTGATATGATTGAGGCTTTATGGAGGTGTTTATGGATGATTTTTCAGTCTACGGGTCATCTTATAATGAGTGCTTGGATAATCTATGCAAAGTGCTAACTAGATGTGAGGAGAATCACTTGGTTCTTAACTGGGAGAAATGTTATTTCATGGTCAGAGATGGCATTATTCTTGGACATAGAGTGTCAGAAGCTGGGATCGAAGTAGACCGCGCTAAGATTGAGGTAATGACCAGCCTTCAGGCGCCTAACTCTGTGAAATCTTTGAGGAGCTTTCTTGGACATGCTGATTTCTATAGACGGTTCATCAAGGATTTCAGTAAGATTGCTAGACCACTAACTGCTTTGCTGTGTAAGGATACCAAGTTTGAGTTCACTGCAGATTGTCAGACTGCATTTGAACAGATCAAGCAAGCATTAGTGAGTACTCCTATAGTTCAGCCACCAGATTGGGATCTACCTTTTGAGGTAATGTGCGATGCAAGCGATTATGCTGTAGGAGCTGTTCTGGGGCAGAAGAAGGACAGAAAGCTTCATGCTATTTACTATGCCATCAGGACATTAGATGATGCGCAAAGGAACTATGCCACTACGGAGAAGGAGTTATTGGCTGTTGTCTTTGCATTTGAGAAGTTTCGGCCCTATCTTGTTGGTTCTAAAGTGATTGTACACACTGATCATTCAACTCTGAAGTATTTGATGCATAAGAAAGATGCTAAGCCAAGATTTTTGAGATGGATTATGTTGCTTCAGGAGTTTGATATTGAAATAAGGGACAAGAAGGGAGTTGAGAGCGGAGCTACTGACCATTTGTCAAGGATTCTGGTTAAAGAAGACGTCCCCATTAATGATTTCTTGTCTGAGGAGGACGTCAATATGATCGGGACAGTATTCCAGATGGATTTGGACAGGAATTTGCAGAACTGTCGGATTAATCGCATTGCGTCGATCGATGCAACATCTGTGACGATCGATGCATGTGACAAGGATGCAACGATCGATGCTACCCTGTGCGACGATCGTTGCAGTGCGGATATGAGTCCAGAACCTTTTACGGTTCAAATCGGACAATACGACTTCGAAGTTGATGTTGTCGCGACAACTACTCGACCCTGGTATGCAGATATAGCTAATTACCTGGCTGCAGAGACTGAACCAGATGAGTTGAAGGGTTATGCAAAGAAGAAGTTCTTCAGAGAGCTCGGACGAAACTATTAGGATGAGCCTTATCTCTACAAGCACTGTTCAGATGGTCTTTACAGGAGATGCATTGCTGAATCAGAGGTTCCAGATATCCTATTCCACTGTCATGGATCAAATTATGTTGGACATTTTGCTACTTTCAATACTGTGTCTAAGGTTCTGCAAGCAGGTTTCTGGTGGCCTACGATGTTTAGAGACGCTCATTCTTTTGTCTCTCAGTGTGATGCCTGTCAGAGGAGAGGGAAAATCAGTAAGAAGCATGAGATGCCTCAGAATTTCATTCTTGAGGTTGAGGTTTTCGATTGCTGGGGCATAGATTTCATGGGTCCTTTTCCCTCATCCTATGGGAATAAGTTCATTATGGTTGCTGTGGACTATGTGTCTAAGTGGGTGGAAGCAATAGCTAGTCCAACCAATGACTCTTCGGTGGTTATTAAGCTGTTTAAGACCATCATATTCCCTAGATTTGGAGTACCTCGGATAGTGATTAGTGATGGAGGATCTCATTTCATTAATAAGGTCTTCGAGAAGCTGCTACAGAAGCATGGAGTTCATCACCGAGATGCTACTCCTTATCACCATCAGACTAGTGGACAAGTCGAGGTCTCTAACAGACAGATCAAGGAGATCTTAGAGAAGACAGTTGGGAAGACAAGGAAGGATTGGGCAGCAAAGCTGGATGATGCACTATGGGCTTACCGGACTGCATTCAAGACACCGCTTGGGACTACTCCATTCCATCTGTTGTATTTAAAAGCATGTCATCTGCCAGTAGAGCTTGAGCACAAAGCAGCATGGGCTGTGAAGCAGATGAATTTCGATCTTAAGTCTGCTGCAGAGAGGAGATTGGTGCAGCTTAATGAGTTGGATGAGATTAGGCATTTCGCTTATGAGAACTCAAAGATGTACAAGGAGAGGACCAAGCTTATCATGACAAGAAGATTGTCTCTAGAAAATTTGAGCCTAATGATTAGGTACTTTTGTATAACTCTCGTTTGCAATTGTTTCCAGGTAAGCTGAGATCGAGGTGGTCTGGTCCTTTCACGATCAAGGAGGTACGTCCTTATGGAGCTGTCGTTCTAATCAGCCAGAAAGGTAAGGAATTTACTATCAATGGACAGAGGGTGAGACACTATTGGGCTAAGGCCGAGATTTCGAGAGGTCAGATTCTGCCTCTGGATAATGCACCTTCTGCCTGATTCAGCTGAAAGGTCAAGCTAATGACCTTAAAAGAGCGCTGAGTGGGAGGCAACCCACTGTTAGGTTCGTTTTTGTTTTCATTTTTCGTTTTTTGATTTGGTTTTTTTGATATTCTGCTTTTGTGTGTTCAAAGCCGAGAGAAACAGGCAGAATCGCATTGCTTCGATCGACACACATTGTGCACCGGTCGATACAATTGCAATTTATGGTTTGCCGGTTCAATCGCGGATTAGACACCGGTTATCTACTTAACCGTGGGCATAATCGCCTTGCATCGATTGACACCTTAGTGGCATCGATCGACGCAAGCCGACGAAAGGTAAGTGTTCTGATCCTTTTCGGTTTGTTTCATTTTGACTTATTTTCTCGCCAATCCTAAGCTTGACACTACTGGGGACAGTGTGTTTCAGATGTGGGGGAGGTAGCTACTGACGCACGCTTTTTTTTTCTTAGAGTCAGTCCTATTTTCAAAAAAAAATGTTTTATCAAGTCAAAGCGGTTTAAGTAAGAAATAGAGAATTTTTGAGAAGTTAACAACATTTGCAGGAACTTAAGTGACCATTGGGATGAAGTTGCAGGATCAATCTATGACTATTAGAAAACCCCAACACAGATCAGCCAACTAAGAACACCCACATAACTTCAGGTATCAGAGGATCCTTTACTGACTTCACCATTAGTTTTGACTTAATTTTCTCACCTAAGGGCTTGGTATACCTTGAGTCGGACTCCTCTGTTAGTTCTGACACAGCTTGTAAACCTGTCCAAGTAAGGTTCCCTTCTCCCCTTCTCTTAAAGTAAAAAAAAAGAGAATAATAAATTGAGGATGAGCTAGTAGCTCCGAAGTGGTCACGGGAGTGGTAGCTACCACTATTACCTCATGTGCATTCATGGAATGTGTCCAAAGTACACCCCATAACGGGAAGAGCACTGAATAAAAAAAAATGATACCCAATGGGGAGAAATCAGTTGCTAAGGAAGGGAAAAGAGAAGAAAGGAACCAGAAAAAGATAGTATGGTGGTCTAGAGCTAACAGAGTAAGAATCCATATGCCCTTTGATTGATAATCCTTAGGTGATACCATACTTAAATAGCTTATAGAAGTCAGTAGGGTGAATTTGAATGCTTGAATGTGATAGTGGAGTTTACTCGGGACAGTTGCTAAGTGTGGGGGAAGTATAGGTTGGTCTTGATGTCTTGCAGGTGAATCTTTCAGTGGCTTACTAAGGGGAATCTCAGTGTTGTTGCTTCTAAGATGAAAAGAGTTTCTGAAAGTTTTCAAACCTCTTCACTACATTTTAGTTCTTTTTTTTGCTTGAGGGCAAGCAAAGGCTAAGTGTGGGGGAGTTAATATACCATAGATTTTAGGGCTTTTAACCATGGTATATGTCTTATTTATCGAGTCTTTTGTTATGTTTTGGAGTCTTTTAGGTGTGTTTACAGGTCTAGGCACGTTTGGAGCGGAATTAGAGATTATGGAGAATTTTGGAGATTTAACCCGAGAGATAGAGTTCACTGTCCAAAACAGAGGATTGCATCGATCGACACAACATGTGCATCGATCGACACATGAACGAGATGGGCCTTCCTCGGCGAGTTTAATGAAGAATGTGGAAATTGCACTTTTGCCCAGATGTTTCAGTATTTACAAGGAAGCCCCAAGACGTGATTAGGCTAATATAATTACATTTTTTCAACAGTTTTAGACGACACTTTACATACGCTTTCATACTTTTGAGCTGAGAGTTTTTAGAGCTTTTTGGGGCTGATCTGAACTTGTATTGCTTCCTGCTTTTGGAGAAGATTTCGAACCCCTTTATTTCTTTACTCTCTTTAATGCAATTTATTTATTCATTGATTATGTTTTCATTAATCATGTTTGAGTAGATTCATAGTTAGGTTTAGGGATTCTCGTTAGGGATTTCATGACTTGCTGGATTTGTTTATTCAGTTAAGGATTCATATCATAATTGTTCTTCAACCTGAATTGTGCTTAACATTAGTTTATAACCTGATCACTTAGAATTTAGACTCTAGGTTGTTAAATTGACACGAAAGTGTGATTTAGAATCTGAACTATTTAGGTTGAGCAATTGAATTACTCGCAAAAAAAAATGGTTTAGTTGAATTGTGAACATATCGAACTTGCACTTAAGGCTAGTTTAATCTGTTAGGGATTGCAAAGAAATTTGGGTTTCTGCTATTAGACTTAGAGAATTCTCGCAACGAAAGTTGGTTAGTTCTATATCCGTGTTTGAGTTCTAGAACCGAACTTAATTTGATCCTGACTGACTATCTGATATGCTTGTATGATTTCCTGAGAACTCCCTAGACTTAGCGCTTTTAGTTGATTGCTTACAAACCACTCTTGCTACCTGATTTACTTTTCTGCTTGCTATTTAGTTTCTCATTACTTTCTCCTAGTTTAACTTGACCGTTCTTTAATCTATCGTGTGACCGAGAGTCTCTGTGGGATTCGATACCTTTTATACTATAAATGCATTACTTGTGGACTTGCAGTAGAATAGGATTAAAACTTAGACCCTATCACACTACATTGCAAAAGATAAGATGAAACCGTAAATTCGAGGTTTTGAGGTTTCTTTTGGAGTGAGTCAAATCTCAAAAATGAGGTTCTGACGTTTCTTTTGGAGATGCTAAAACCTAAAATTTGAGGTTTCGTCTTTTCTTTTACATCGAATGATCTTAATCAAAGATATATAGCCAGATGAGGTGTTCAAGAAATTAAATTATGATTTTGTGAATCTTTCTAGATATATGTGATTTTTTGGGATTATATACGAACTTATCATATTTAAGGGAATTTAATAATATTGGTTGAGAGGAACATTGAATATTCTCCTTGTATCTCGTTTAATGTGTAATCAAAAAGCACAAGCCTACCAAATGAATCGTTCAGAACAAGATTGGAGTACAGAAAAACAAAACCAGTGCACGTACGGTTCTATGTCTCTGAGGCTACACCAAAGCAAACGAAAAACCAGTATACGGTTCAAGGGCTCAGGGGCTACACCAGAACAAAAGACAAACCCAGTGTACGGTTTGTATAATTTTTAACCATGATATAACCAGGATATTTAACCTTGATTAATCAATTTGATTGGGATCGCGAAGATACACACTCCACGTAACATTCCAAAGATACAAAAGACGATATTTTATATATAAAAAAAAAGAGTACTTCTGAGATGTTCTTAAAAAAGAGTACTACTAGCCGAGAAATTAAAACAAAAAATAGAGTACGAGAAAAGAAATTAAACACCCAGATCAGGGGCAGCAATTCGATTCAGGTAAAAGAACTTCAAACACCGTTTGTACATAAAGCATTTGGGGCGTCGATTTCCATATCGAGAACATGGCAAGATCTTTCGGGCTTGCTGTTCTTCATCGATCGCACATAAACCTGCTTCTTCCAGACAGTGATTCCATGCAGTGTCCTCCTCAAGTTCTTCCAAACTCGGGCCACCAAATCCTCCTCATCTTCCCGCCAGTTCTTGAAAGCCATTTCATCAAAGGGACCCCTTAGAGGATCGCCATGGAGGAAGCGAGAACACCATACAGGTAAGCTGCTTCCAAAATCTCATCGTCCCCCTCCCCAATCGCGTCATTGTGTAAATACGCCATTCCATTTTCCTCATCACTCTCAACGAAGTAAGTGAGAATACCTTGAACGAAGAATGCGACGCAGTTCTCATGCTCTATGCATTTATCCAGAATTGCCGAGTGCTGAAGCGCATGGAGAGGATTCTTCACCAGCGGTAAGAGATAGAGAGAATGGATGACTGCTAGACTGTTGGAGGCTTCTTTAAATATTTTGTAGGTTGCTCTAAGGTTGCAGTAATCGGCAGATGAAGCTTTGCCAACTTTTTGGACGATATTGATGAGGACTTCGATCGGGAGTTGTTGTAGAGTGACAATCGATCTCCTGTTGGCCATGCTTTATGTGTTTGATGGTTATGGGTGAGTTCTGCTCTCTGTTTTTCGTCAATTTTTCGGAACCTCAACTTCTCTCTGTGGTTGATGTTTATGGGGTCATCGAGTATTTAAAGAAAGAATTTGTAGGGTTGCATCTTAGGGAGGTGACGATTCGCGAAACCGGTGACGATACGCCGGTATTATCTTTCTTGGGTTTTAAGATAGACGGCTAGTTTCTCACTCCGAAAGAAACCTTAAAACCTCATTTTTGAGGTTTTGAACTGTACAAAACCTCAAATTTGAGGTTTCATCTTTTCTTTGACATTCTCGTCCTTGTAGTTATATAGTTTATTAGTTTTAGTCCTAAAAAAAATTATATCTTATAAAAATGTTTGATTTCAACATTTTTTATTTTGTAATCTTCAAAAAAAAAAATTAAAAGACTCATTTAACATTTTTTATTTGGGAAAAAATGCCAAACAAATCCTGAACTATTCAGATATGGCCAAAAAATACACCGACTAAGAAGCTTGCCAAAACAAACCCAAACTAATAGTTGACTTCCAAAAAAACCCGCACTTACCGTTGACCTTACCAATTTGGAACACCGTTAAAAAGTTAATTGAAGGGTTCAACGCCGTTAGTCCAACCGTTTATGGGTCTGTTAAACAGATACGACGTCGTTTTGGATCAATTCAAAACGACGTCATTTTGTTCAACGAGAAAGATAAAAACCAGCACTCAGCTGGGTTCGAACCTGAGACATGTGAGCAAGTGTATGAGACATGTAACCGTTGAGCCATTTGATAATACGTTGTTTATGATTACAAACAAATTATCTTAAGTTCTCTTCGTTCCTTATTTATAATAAATCCGAAATTGATTCGTAACTTACAAGTCTACAATAAAAATTCATGATATAAAATTATGTATAACAAATATATTTACTAATATCTTATAATCATATATATTATTGAAATTATTTGATATTTTAATATTTTTATTAACATAATTATATATATATCTATTGAATATAATAAAACAATAATTTAAATCAATACTAAAAATTAAAACAATATTAATATAATAAAACTAATTTTATTAAAAATATTCTAGTTCAGTAAAACTTAAAACATTTCTTAATAATATAAAATATATTATTGAGTTTTGACAAAAAAACTATATAATACTAAGATTAATATAAAATATGAAATGTTTTTAAATTTTTACTGAATTGGCTATTTTTAATAAAATTAGTTTTATTATATTAATATTGTTTTAATTTTTAATATTGATCTAAATTATTGTTTTTATTATATTCAGTAGATATATATAAATAATTCTGTTAATAGTTTTTTTTTAAATAACAGATAATTTCTATAATATATATGATTATAAGATATTAGTAAATATGTTTGTTATACATAATTTTATATCATGAATTTTTATTGTAGAGTTGTAAGTTACAAATCAATTTCGGATTTATTACAAATAAGAAACGAAGAGAACTTAAGATAATTTGTTTGTAATCATAAACAACGTATTATCAAATGGCTCAATGGTTATATGTCTCATACACTAGCTCATAGGTCTCAGGTTCGAATCCAGCTGAGTGCTGGTTTTTATTTTTCTCGTTGAACAAAACGACGTCGTTTCGAATTGATCCAAAACGACGTCGTATCTGTTTAACAGACCCATAAACGGTTGGATTAACGGCGTTGAATCCTTCAGTTAACTTTTTTAACGGTGTTCCAAATTGGTAAGGTCAACGGTAAATTCGGGTTTTTTTTGGAAGTCAACTATTAGTTTGGGTTTGTTTTGGCAAGCTTCTTAGTCGGTGTATTTTTTGGCCAGATTTGAATAGTTCAGGATTTGTTTGGCATTTTTCCCTTTTTATTTTAAATACTATGTTCTTATTATTATTATATGTAAGATGCCTCTCCAAGTCAATAACTTTCTTTGACTAAGATTAAGAAATCGACTACTATTTATAATAATCTTCGTAAATGAGAATGAATACTAATACAATTGGAAATGTAAATTTCAATTTATAAAAATGATTAATATTAGACCGAGGGAATAATTAAATATATATATATGAGTAATAATTATTGCATTTTTGAAAAGGGGAAAAATTAAGAGCCGTAGATAAACAAGAGTAAAATTTTGGACTTATTTTTGGTTTCCTAATTGTATATTAAGAAAAAAAATTTTACATTTAAGACGCCTCTTCTTCCACCAATGAATATGCTCGGCGTGACTGGAAGTCCGTGTCGCTTTAAATCAGGATTGGTTCGATAACCGATCTTTCTTCCCCTAAGTAAATATATAGCCCCTCTTTTCATCATTCTTCCCCATCCTCACTTCTTACCTCTCCTTCGCTTCAAGTTTTAACAGAGCCTCGCTTCATCTTCTACCTTTTATCTTAAGTTCCTCTTTAAATATGCTGATATGTTCTTTTTGTTTTCTTTTGTTCGGTTCTTTATCGATCTTTGGAGTCATGCATGAACAACACCGGAACCAATATTCTCCTATAGATAAAGTCACCTACGAGTCTTGCAAGGTCAAACCAATAAATGGTCTTTCGCCTTAAAACACTAGGCGGCGAGATGATTGTTTGAGATCGATTCCTTTGGGTTACTTTATCTTTAGGAGAACATTTGTTCAGGTGTTGATTTCATAACAGTTCCTATCTCATTGAAGGCCTTGCTGGGAGAAGACAACTCATTCGTCAGTCGAGATAGCGGTTTGGTTTCTGGCCGAAAGAAACCCATATCACAACTCAAGCTTCGGCTTTGGAGGACCGGTCAACAATCAAAGAAGAACTTGTCTTTTAAGAAATTAGTTTAGCTCTAATTATTTTTCTTAGTTCGACTTGTAATAATATCAGTATTTGAGGTATTCCACTCAAATTGTGGGACCGACAAATTAGGAGTAATATTTATCTAATAATCATTCTAGTGAAAAATATTAATCTAAAAAGCCCCGCCAAAACATGAAATATTATCGCGCATAAACCAAGTTATTTAGGTAAATTACCATAAACCAAAAGAATATACCTAGACCATAATAACCTCGACAAAGACAACATGCATATTACAAGGCTCCTCATCCTGCCCTTCATAGTCATTTTGATCCTCATCATCAGAAGATGATAAATTACATCGGAATTCAACTTCTGGTTCTGCATCCCCGACCTCGTAATCAAGATCTATTGTGTTTCCTCCTTGTACCGAGTTCTCAATAACGAGATCTTCGATTCTAGTTATCGTCACAGGATCATCATTTTCTTGTTGCAAAAGAATCGGTTCCATGTAGCCAAAATCTCCTGAATTATTTCCCCTCGGGTTGACTTGTACAACACTTAGCTACTCCCTCTTTGGTTTCTTCGTGTATGGATACGGAATATAACAAACTTGATCTGCTTGTGAGGCTGTGCAATTTGTATGTACTGAATGAAGTTATATACGTACATATATATAAAGGCATTAATATTATAAGATTTACATGTATGGAACTAACGTACCTAGGACAAATGGTTAGTCTCTACCGTACGTTCTAGCTGAAATAACGTCTACAACGCCAACATTACTCTTCCTAGTGCCTCTACCGATCATAGGGTCGTACCAGTCACACTTAAATAGTGTGATTCTCAAATTCACAATTCCCTCATACTCGACCTGTATGATATCAGTTAAAATCCCGTGGAAATCAGCCGCATCAGATGCATCAGCATAATTCTCTCCTTTAACATGTACACCATAGTTACATGTCTTTCGTCCCACGCCGTGATTCTCTGTATGAAACAAATATCCTCTTGTATAATAGATGGGCCAGGTTTTAGCCTTATGCACGGGTCCATGTACTATCTCTAGCACCCAATTAAGAAATTTATGTGTCTTATTCAAATAAGTAACCTGCAGTACATAGAAAGAAAATATCAAATATAGAATTTGGAAAAGATAAATTCAAATAAATATATAGGTAAGAAAGAATTTTACACATACATAAGTTTCCACCCAGCTTCGATATTCATCGGGTCTTATTGTGGAGACCTCTTCTTCGGAGAGTTCTGGATATTTTGTGGACAGATAATCTTCGAAAAGACTTTAATTTGAACCAAAACTTATATGAGAAATCATAGTATAGTTGAATATATTAAACCGGAATATAAGACATGCCAATATATATACCTCTCTAGTGGCTAAAAATATCCACAGTTTCGCAGAACATAAACATGTGTGCGTCTATAGTCTTCCTCTGAAAGCCAGATTTCTTGCATTCTTCCACTTGGACAACCAACTTGACTAAATACATCAGGAACATCGACAAGATATACGGGGATTTCACCTTCAGTGAATCTGGTTAACCTGACCAAATTAATTGGTTTAAAAAAATTTATAATTAATTAATATACTACCATGTGTGAACATGTGATAGCGCATTTACCTTGATTTTGTTTTTATATTTGCATGAAAGTAATGCTCTGAGAAATAAGCTATCTCCTCATTGATATACGATTGAACAATTGATCCTGCCGAATATCTTTTGTGCTTTGATTTCCCTTTCAACTTTTTGAAAAATCTTTGAAAAAGGTACATCCACCTATATTGCACCGGACCTCCTAATTCAGCTTCGTAGGGGAGATGTATTGGTAAATGCTCCATCACGTATAAAAATGATGGTGGAAATATCTTTTCCAAGTTGCATATGATTAAAACTATATTTTTTTGAGAATTTGGAGATGACTTTTTGTAAAGTTCTCGAGCATAAGTCACGGAAAAAACTTCCAACCCCTCCAATATTTTTTTTTTTTGATATTGTTGGTAAATATAAAATACTTAAGCCTCATATTTAATTATAAATTATTAAGTAAAATAATATAGAAAAGCCTGCTAACGCAAGGTGGACGTTAAGGTCTAAGAGTTCGGCAAAGATAAATGGAAGTAGCCGCTCCATAAAAATGTGGCAGTCATGAATCTTCATTCCTGTAAACTTATCGTTATCCATATCAGCACAAGTAGCTAAGACGGCCGCATAGCCATCTAGGAATTTTACTGCATGTTTCACACATTCTAGTAATTTTTCCCTGGCATCGTTTTTCAATTTGTACTTTGGGAAAGGAGCTTTACCCTCACCATCAATATGTAGGTGTGGCCGAGTACAGAATCGTTCTATATCAATTCTTGACATGATGGTGTCTTTGGATTTACTCTTCACGCTCAAAAGAGTATTCATGACGTTGTCAAAAAAATTCTTCTCTACATGCATCAAATCAAGATTATGTCGGAGAGTGAGGTCCCTCTAGTAAGGTAGCTCCCATAATATGCTTTCCTTGTGCCAGTTATGCAAATTCCCATAGTCAGCTCCTTCTTTTCGTGACCGTTTCCACCGACGTCCTTTGTTTTTGGTGGATTTACACCTTGCAGTCGCTCGCTATAAACTTGCTCACCACTCAATACCTCAGGTGGATGCTCTTTCGAGGCTTCTCTTCCCTTCATGAAGTCTTTTTTATTCTTCCTCAATGGATGACCAAATGGAAGAAATATTCGGTGACAATCAAACCAACACGTCTTCCTTCCTTTATGCAGATAAAAAGATTTTGTATCATCCATGCAAATAGGACAAGACAATCCACCATGGGTCGTCCATCCTGATAACAGCCCATATGCCGGGAAGTCACTTATCGTCCACAGCAGCACTGCTTTTAGTTTAAAGTTTTCATTTAATGACACATCGTATGCATCGACTCCAGAAGACCACAATTCTTTTAACTCCTCGATAAGAGGTTGGAGAAAGATATCGAGACTAGCGTGTGGATGATTTGGCCCAGAATTCAGAATTGTGAGAAACAAGTATTCTGTATTCATGCACATATCAGGGGGTAAGTTATATGGAGTCAAGATCACGGGCCCAACGAATGATTACGAGACATGCGAAATGGATTGAACCCATATGTACATAATCCAAGATAAACGTTGCGGGGTTCTTGGGAAAACAGAGGATGTTGAGCTTGAAATGATTTTCACTCCACCGCATGAGACGGATGACACATTTCTCCCTCCTTCGTTTGATGCTCCGCATGCCATCTCATTGCCGCAGCAGTCTTCTCGCTTTGATACATTCTATTCAGTCAGTCAGCAATTATTAGATACCACATACGACAGTAGGATACTCTAGTTCTACTTCTCGTTTGGCTTCCATCTTGGTTTAGCACAAAACCAACACACTTCTTTCTTTTCGTCTTTTTTCCAGAAGATCATACAATTTTTCATGCAAACATCAATTGTACGATAGGGGAGGCCTAAATTGCGCATCAGTCTCATAGTGTGAGAATGTTGCCTGGTTTCCTTCTGGTAAATACTCTGTCATCATTTCACATATCGAATCTACTAACCTTTCACTCATATTATGTTCTGCCTTGTTATGCAAGACCCGAGAAGCCAAGGATAACTGAGAGTGACCTTCACGACAACCATCATATAAAGGATTGTTGGCTCCTTCTAACAGGTCATAAAACTTTTTTGAATGATTACGTACAGGTTCTTCAATATTAGTCGCGTAACCACGAAATGCATCATTCACCATATCCACATATCTATCTTCTACATTATTATGACCATTCGGATCAACATTACTCGTTCCTATATCCTAACCGATTTCTTCTCCATTCTTAAACCAAACATAATAATCAGGCATAAATCCGTATCTAAACAGATGACTCCAAATTCATGGTTCCATGGTTTCCGGTTTTTTGTTCTTGCATAAATGACAAGGGCATAGAAACTTACCGCCATTGCTCAGAACTAAAGGCTGGTTTTTGGCATGTTCTATAAATTGTGCCACCCCCGTGTTGAAGGTTGTTGAGAAATTGTTTTTGGCATCATCGATCCTATTATACATCCGCTCACGATGGTTGCTATAATTTTTGTAGCCTCCCGCCATGTAACTAGATTTCCAAATTCTTTGTGTTCTACAAATGAAACCGGAGAAAGGGTTGAATTTCGACTATACAGACATAATTGGCCACTCCCATTAATTTTCATAAATGCAAGAGCTTGTAATCGGTACACCTACCACAAACAGGTGAAATATAACCGAACTCTCATATTATTATTATACTATAGCCAAAAATACTATACTAACATGAAAAGAGTATGCATATATGGGTCATTCTCATTTAATAATGATAACAATATATATATATATACCAACTTTGATAATCAGTTAAGACTATTAGCACGTATAAAAAATTTATCTCATATTATTATTACTAAATCCAAAAATACTATATGATACGACCCATACCCGACTACTTTGTGACACGAATAATGAGGTGAATATTAGTCGTATCAATACCGACAATTAATCGACTTGGTTACTACTATACCCAAAGTAGCGAATTAGTCGCCCATGTACTGACCAACTCGTGATTGTTCTACGACTCTTCACATCAGACGCAAAAATAGTCGCCATATAACCAACTAGCCTGCGACTATTGGTTCCGGTCTTGACAATAGTCGTTAATCTGTCGTAAATCGACGACATCATTTTTAGTCGTATATAAGCGACTAATTCGCGTCCACATATCTGGTGTCGCAAAATAGTAGCATTATTGTCCCCTAATAGTGGCCAAATGTTACGATTACAAGTATAGTCGCA
The DNA here is from genome assembly GCA_030180135.1 of Orychophragmus violaceus. Taxonomy (NCBI): domain Eukaryota; kingdom Viridiplantae; phylum Streptophyta; class Magnoliopsida; order Brassicales; family Brassicaceae; genus Orychophragmus; species Orychophragmus violaceus. The sequence goes on from CM058240.1 coordinate 47,353,417, forward strand.
AAAAAAGATGTTTTCTTGTAGTGAACTTACGATGCGCAACGGTTTCCTTTGCGGTTTATTACAGCGCAAGACCAGCTTTGAAAGACTCTCAGACGAGATGTGATTTGCTCTAGATAGATAGGGGATAGTCTTGTGGCTTGTGGAATGCGTCTCTTACCTGCGCAGATGTTGTTACAAACACAATTTGGTGAGGTTGCATTTTACTTAAGCATTCGACAACCCATTGAAAGCCTGCAAGTTCTGCTTCAAACCATGATGTGATATAGGAGAAGGAGCGACGACTGTGTAAGACAGTTTTTTTGTCATGATCACGGAGAATCCAGGAGGCTCCGCTGTTGCGAAGCTCACCTTTCCATGATAATGCAATGTTACATTTGAGAGTGTTCCCCTTAGGTTTGGTCCACTTTTTCAGAGTTAGGTGGGAACTCGAGATACCTTCTTCCTCTTCCATTGATTTTGAGTGGACCTTTTTTCCATAATTCTGCATCTTCAAAAGCTTGGAGAACAATGCCATCAGGGGATAACCTTTTTTCTCGAAGACAAAGGCATTTCTAGCCTTCCAGATGAGCCATAGTAACCAGGGGAAGCTCATACGAATGATGCTAACCTATGATGCTAAACATAATCATACAATGCTAATTATGGCTTATTGACTCCTAAACAAGCTAAACACATTTTCATTCTCTTAATCCTATGATAATCATGTAATCTTCCAACTCTCATTTTCAAATCACAAGAAAAGCATGCATTGGACTCAATCAAATCACCACTTAAAAAGGCTAATCCTATAGTTAAGAACTCTAATCAAGAATAATCTTATTCCAAGGCTGATATATCATGGTTTTCTGGGTTTTTAATTGTGATAGATGTTTGAATATATAGTCTTTTTATTGGTTTTTCGAGTCTTTACAGGCTAACACGTGATTGAAGCCGAATTAGAGATTCTGGAGATTTTCTTGAGTAACTTGCAAGAAGTTGAAGTTGGTGTCAAGTTTCACGACTGGTGTCGCCCGACACCACTCTGGTGTCAGTCGACACCCATGATGGACCAAACTTCCCATGCGAGTTTAAAGAACTTTTGAAGAATTGCATCTTTATCTAGAAGTTTCACTATTTGTAATTAGACCCCAAATCGTGTTTAGAATTATAATTAGGTTTTACAACCATTATTTGGCTATCTTGTTCTTTGTTTTTTAGATTGAGAGATTTTGGAGCTTTGGTGTTGATCTTCTACTCTATACTACTTGAGAGAAGATTTCAGACCACTATTTTATTATCTATTTCAATCCTTTTGGTTTTCTATTCGATATTTCTTGTTTCATGATTGATATGTCTGTAGTTAACCTTGTTAGATTTAGAGATTATCAGTAGGGATTTTATGATTTGTTAGGTTATCTTGCTGATTAGAATTCACTATCTAATTAGTTCATCACCACAAGTTAATCTTAATGCTAATTCTAGATTGATCACCTAGAACTTAGATCTTAGATTAATTGATTAGCACGTGAGTGTGATTAATAATCTTAAAATTTTATCTAATTGCAAAGATATTTGGTCTAGGGAAATTGTGAATGAATCGAGCTAGAATTTAATGCATGTTTAGAACTTTAGAATTGAAAAGAGATTTGGATTTCTAGGTTGTTAGACATAGTTGATAAGCGCAACGAGAGTTGGTTTGTTATAAATTTTTGTTTCGAGTTCTAGAACATGCGCTTTAACTGAATTCTAATTAACCAATGCCTTGCTTTGTATGATTTTCTGAGAAATTCCCTAAGTCTAACACCTTCACCAATCAAATTTACACAATCTATTTAATTGCATTGCTACTTTCATAAGATTAATCTTGCTTAGCTTAATTTGATAATGAACATTATGTTGAGTAATTTGAAGTTCTTTGTTTGATACCCTACATACTATGATTAAATTGATGTACACTTGCAGTTAGTAATAGGGATAAAACTTTGACTTATCAACTTTTTGGGGCCGTTGCTCTGGATCTCTGTGATTTACCAAGATTTAAGTTTAGAATTTCGACTAAGGTTTTTATTTTCTGTTTACTTATATTTTTTCTATTTTTCTGTCTTGTGTGTTTCATGTGCATGCCTAATCGTGCTACGAGAAGCAACCCAGACAACGAGTTTTTGTATCTTCCGAATCAAGAGCTTGAAAAGTTAGAACGCACAACCCGAAAAACAAAGAAACCGGTTACAATGCTGAAAGCCGTGGTTTTAAGAGAGGCTGTAAATGGTGTTCTTCGCGACCGTGAGGGTCATATGTGAAACAAAATGGGCAAAAATTGGATGATGCAGGAAACATCATTCATGTACATGAAGCCGTTGCGGGCATAGGCTTATTCAAAAGGGGGTGAGACGCAGGCTGCTGCGCAAGGAGGTAGGATACTTGGTGACTATAACATGCATGATGAGTTCTACGCGAACAGGTCTGTGATCAGACTTCTTGCCATCCAGAGAAACGATTTTGAGCTGAAAATTGCTTATTACACTCTTTTGGGTCAGCATCAGTTTCATGGTCTTTCTCATGAGATCATGGACCACATTAAGAGGTTCTAGGACTTGTTGACTAGCATGAAGCACAATGGAGTCATCTATGACTATCTCTTCTGCAAGGTCTTCCCACACTCACTTGGTGGTGAAGCAACTTATTTGTTGAAGAGGTTGCCAACATGTTCTCGTACCAACTGGAACGACACTAAGAAGGCTTTCTTGCAAAACTTCTATGATGATGCTAGATCAGAAGACCTGAGGAATAAGATTTATCAGTTCTCTCAAGGTCCTACTGAAGCCTTTAAGGCTGCTTGGGTGTGTTTTTGTGCGTATCAGCGTGATTTTCTACATCATGATTTCTCTAAAGTTCAGCTGATGATCATTTTATTCATAGGTGTGGATTGCAAGTATCAGATGGCTTTGGATGCTGCTAGTAACGGAAACTTCAACACGAGGTCTTAAGAACAAGAAAATGAGCTGATTGAAAACTTGGTGTCTAGCAATAGCACCAAGAATTCTGATTTTGAAAGGCAGAAGTTAGCTGGAGGTATGGATGGAGTTAAAATTTCTGAGATGAAGACGAAGCTGGATTCTTTGTACAATATTCTAGTGGCCAAGAAGACGGTTAAAATTGCTGCAGTGGTTGAGACTTATGAGCCAGTTGATGAGTGTGAGAAAGAAGATGTCAACTAAATTGGTTGAACTGGTTTTGAGGGTCAGAGATATGGGAATCACCTAGGAAACATGACCTACACTGGTAATGGTCAGAAGAGTGCCTTCACAGGCAAACAAAACTCTTCTAGCTACACTCCAATTCATGCGTTTCAGAAGCCTTTTCAGCAGAACAGTTCCTTTACAAGGAACTATGGTGCTTCTTCTTACCAAACACATCCTCTCATGAGAGCAGATTGGAGTCAATGTTGGAACAGGTTCTTGAAGGACAAAAAAGAGCACTAAGGACTTCAAAAGAAAGATTGATACCATGTATGAGATCTGAATGAAAAAGTTGAGGCATTGAAAACTCATGTGAAGCAATTGGATACTCAAGTTGCTCAAGATGCTGGAGCTGGGAAAATGCAAGATGAATTCCTTCATGGAAGGACTGATACCAATCCTAAGCATCAGTGGAATGCCATCATGTTGAGTAGTGGAAAAGAGATAAAAACCAGTCCTGAAAAATAGGATAAGTGCAGAAGAACTGGTGGAGTTGGAAGAGATAGAAGATGATGATTTTGTAGGTTCACGACCAGTGTCGGTCGACACTCACTTGGAGTGTCGGTCGACACCAGTGCAAAACGAGGATTCTTCGAGTTTTGACGACGAACCAAAATCGAGCGAGGTCGACACGAAGAAGCAACTAATGTTGGTCCAGTCAAGTGTCGACTGACACCCAACTAGTGTCGCTCGACACCCTTCTACATAAGAGATTTCAAGTTCTCATTGAGAACTCGAAATCAACCGAGCATGATGCTAACTTCGACGTTACTGGAAAATTGATTAAGGGCTCAAAAAAGACAACGAGTGCCGATCGACATCATGGATGAACAAAGACAATTTCTTTAAAGTCTCAGATGGTTGCCGATGAGAAGGCTTACAAGCCTAAGATACCCTTCCCGAGAAACCCCAGGAAGTCAAAGCACGAGCTCTATATGGCTAAATGCAATGCTATTTTGAACAAGCTTATGATTATTGTTCTTGTAATCGATACTATCAAGACTACTCCGGTGGTCAAAAGGTGCTTGAAGAAGATGCTTACAAATGATATAAGTAAAGAGGAAGGTGTGATGATGATCTCTGAGGTTTGTAGTGTGGTCATTCAAAACAGAATTCCAGATAAACTCAAGGACCCATGAAGCTTTGTCTTGGACTTCTCTATCTTCAAGGATAGGTTCAAGAGTTCGTTGTGTGATATGGGATCTAGTATTAATCTGATGCCTTATTTAGTTTCTTTGAGAATGGGGATGACTGACTTCGCACCAACTAGGATATCTCTGATTCTAGTCGATCGGTATGTTAGGATTCCATAAGGCCCTTTGGAAGATGTGCCAGTACGAATTTGGCGATTGCATGATCCCTACATACTTTGTGGTTATGCAATATGGTGATGAGCATATCCTCTTATCTTGGGAAGACCTTTTTTGGCTATAGTTGGTGCCATTATGTGAAGCAGGGCAAAATTGCCTTGAATGTGGGTGATCTGGTGATGAATTTAGACATGGACAAGCTGATGAAGCAACCCACGATTGACAGATAGACCTTCTATGTGGAAACTCTCGACAATTTAGAAAAGGAGATGTTTCATGAGATGCGTCCTACAGACCCTTTGGAGAGAGCGTTGATAAGTTATACGCTTGAGATGGAGCATCAAGATGACATTTCTGCTGGGTATGTCAGGATTATGGATGCTAGTGAGCACGTGATGCAGCTGGTCGCTCAGGAGGATCTGGTTTGTACTTCCCAAAGAGCTGCGACACTCAGCGATTGGAGCGAGGAAAAGGCTCCCAAAATTGAGATGAAACAGCTCCCTGCAGGGCTCAAGTACACATATCTTGGTCAGAACACTACATATCATGTTATTGTTAATGCTTATTTGAACAACGCAGAGCTCACTTTACTGCTAAGCAAGTTGCGCAAGTATCGCAAAACTCTTAGATATTCTCTTGATGGCATTTCAGGTATCTCTCCTGACTTGTGCACGCGTAGGATTCACCTTGAGGATTAGACCATGTTGTCGATTGAGAATTAAAGGTTGAATAAAAATCTGAAGGAGGTTGTAAAGAAGGAGATTATGAAGCTCATGTATGCTGGGTTCATCTTTCCGATTTCAGACATCGATTGGGTCAGTCCGGTTCTTGTGGCTTCTAAGGAAGGAGGGGTCACAATTGTGAAGAATGAAAGGGATGAGCTGATCCCTACACACACGATCACTGGACACTGGATGTGCATCAAGTAGAGAAAGTTGAATGCTCCTACCAGGAAGGAGCATTTTTGATAGGTCTAGTTTTATCCCTAGTATCTAACTGCAAGTGCACATTAAATCAATTGTAGTATATAGGGTATCGAACAAAGGATCTCAAGAATACGCAATAGATTCATCGATTCAAATTAAGCTAGACGGAATGATTGTATTGAAAGCAAGCAAGTAATAATGACGAGTGTGTAAACAGATGGGAAAATTGCTAGACTCAGGGAATTCTCAGGAAATAAGGAATGCAAATCAATCAATAGTCAGGATTCAAATAAATGTTACTCGAGACACGATGATAAAGTCAACCAACTGTCGTTGCGGAAACTATCTATGTCAAACAACCTAGATAACTAAATCTCTTTACGAGTTCTAAATTCTAAACATGCATTTATATCAAGTTCGATTTGTTCACAAATTACCTAAACCAAATCTCTTTGCGAATAGGTAATTTGCTCACCCTAGTTCTTTCTAGCTAATTAAACAACTCTCGTTGCGAGAATCAACCTAATATCAATCAATAAGAACAACCTAAGATAAAGAACTAGAAGTTATGAATCCTTAACAAATCAATCAACCTAACAATCCCTGAACCCCCTAATGAGAAACCTAAACTTAACTAGCAAACTGCTCATACATGATTAATGAAACATAAATCATAGAATAAATAGATTGCATACAAGAAATAAGTAAAGAAGAACTAGAGTTGGAATTCTCTAGAGAAAAACCCCAAATCTCTTCTACAAATCTCTCTGTAAGTAAAAATAAAGTGTAGCCTAAACAATTGCTTAAAAACCTAATATAAAGTCATAAACACGATTTGAGCCTTTTTGGGAATACGGAAAACTCTTGGGAAAAAATGAACTTCGACATAAGTCTGCTGCAAAGAGGCGATTGGTGCAGCTGAACGATTTTGATGGGATCATATACCACACCTACGAAAACTCGAAGCTGTACAAAGGGAGAAGAAAAGCTTATCATGGTAAGAAGATCATCTCTCGCCACTTCGAACCAAATGACCAGGTACTTCCGTATAACTCTCGTTTGCAATTGTTTCCTGGAAATTTGTGTTCTCATTGGTCATGTCCCTTTACCATCAAGGAGGTCAAACCATACATTTTGTTGTCCTAGTGAATTCTAAAGGCGAGGAGTTCACTGTGAATGAACAAATGGTGAAACACTATTGGACGAAAGCCGAGATTCCAGAAAGTGACATTGTGTCTCTGGATGATGCACCCACTGCCTAATCACAGTTCATTCAAGCTTGTGATGTAAAACGAGCGCTTGGTGGGAGGCAACCCACTGGTAAGTGTGTATATATTAGAGTTTTCGTTTTGATTTTTGCTATTTTCGGTTTTACTTGGTTTTGGCGTTGTATTTCGAGGAATTAGGGACTATGAACGCTTGGTGTCAGTCGACACCAAAATTGAACTCTTATAGCGAGTCGACGCCACATGTCGTTTCGGGTTAGAACAACCGGTGTCAGTCGACACCGATAATTTCGAGGTAAGTCCTCTTTAAATTTTCGCGACCTGAACTTCATCTTCTCCAAAAACATTTCTCGCGAAAACACCCAAAAATCGCATCTCCCTCAAATCTTCACCGATTTTGGTTATACAAAATCCCATCCCACACAATTTTGTCTCCTCTATCCATTGTCATTATCCACTCTTTCAATCTGCAAAAGTATGACCTCAAAATCCCTCTTTTTCAATTTCGGCCCTAAGGTAAAAAAACTCGGATTTCGCCTCTTTAAACTCATTTTGGTGCCTCATTCATGCCTCTTTAGGTTATATTAGAGGAATTACGAGTTAACCATGTGATTTTCGTGGTTAATTTGCAAGTTTTCGAGAATTTTTGATTTCATGATGAAACTTGTGCGGTTTGTGATTTTTATGAGCCTTAGGACGAAATTTATGTGGATTCTTGTTGCTTGTGATGATGTGAACGAATGTGCATGGTCAATTTGTTGTGATTTCTTTGTTTTGCAGTTGTCGATTTTCCACTAACTTGTCAGAACTCCTTGTGTTTGTCTCATTTCAGATGCAACCAAAGGAAACAAACAACCGCGCAAGAACACCGGAGAAGCTTCGAGCACCGCACAGCCACAGTATCCTACCTCAAATCCCTCACATGTACCGAACCCACATATACGAGCCCCATGGCTCAAGCTTGAGAGAAGGAAAAAAATCGATGCAATAGGGTATGGGAAAAGGATCCGACATATGAAGCAGAGATTGATGCTTGTGTTTACGGAGAGATCTCAGAGGATTGGGACGATTACGACTCATGTTCTACAACGCTTGGTTGGGCGTCAAGATTAGGCCAACCCGATTTGCTGATAATCATGCCATGAAGGCATTGGGTATCCGCAAGGACGTGCTGCGTTTGTTGAGGAGGCTTTGATTGGGTTTTATTTCTACCAAGCAGTATAATCTATATGAGGACTCAGTCAGACAATTCTTAGCCACTGTGAGAGTCTAATACAACAATGACATTGTCCGTAATCACAGGAGGGCACTCTCACCTTCAAATGCAAGGGTGTGAGATACAAGCTATCGATCCCCGACCTATGTGATATCTATGGGTTCGACAAGAACCATAAGAGGACCACGCTTCCATGAGAGTGGCGAGATTTTCATATGTTATAATCCTATTTCAGGAATGGGAGGTACGATTATAAGACATCGAGGCTAACAGCGGTTAGACATCTGGTCATGAGGTTTGTCATTCGCCTTTTGGGGAACACAATTCTTTGCAATATCGAGCTTGGGATGATGGGTGTTTATGAGCTTCTACTTCTGTACTTTGCCATTGGGTATATCATTGATGTGAGCGAGTATCAGGGGCCAAGACTTAGCGTGCAACGTCAACATGAGAGTTGTTTTTGCGCATCACTTTGTTTTTCTCAAGACCAATCATTTCACTGGATCGGGAGATAAGACGGAGACAGTTGGGAGTCTCTTGACTCCGATCTTTGATCACTTCGAGATCGACATGATCTCCAACACCATTAGCACTGCAAGATTTCTGATGGACTTAGTGCACTTGAAGAGTGAAACCTGGGTTAAGCCAGGTTTGATGTGGCGTTTCACTGATTCCTCAGGGACATAGCAACTTGTTCAGCTCCCGAACAAGCAGTTCACTGCTATTATAGATGATCCACTGATGCTGCGATTTCAGCCAGATGAGACCCTTCTTCGTACTCCTCCGAGATATACCTTTCGCAGAGCATCTACTTCTAGAGCTGCTCTGACTGCTGTTGAGGATGACATTGTCCCGAACCTTGCTGGAGGTCATTCGCTAGCATTTTCCGACCCTCACATTCCTGCTAGTCATATGGATCCACCAACTTTCCATGGTTACGTAATTGATAGACTTCAACACATATAGAAGGCTGTGACGAGTTGCTCCTGCCGTTGACCATCTCAGGTTTCCCACCCGCGACCCCGTCGTCGCTTACTCACACTACCACTACCAGAGGATCCTGAGGATGAGGAGCTCCATGGTGTTGAGGAATCTTCTGATGAGGATATAGAGGATGTTGAGGACTCTCCAGAGTGTTGGAATTGTGTCCAGTAATCTCGGTACTGTCTCTAGAAAGTAAGAGTATGTCAATGATCAGACATAAGTCATATAATACTGGGGGTCATGATGGCTTGCTAGAGTCCGCTCATGATCTATAAGTCTTGGACTTATTGCCTTTATTATATGATCCCATATGGGTCACACGCCTAAGCTAACAGGAAAATGTGTAGGAACGGCTTAGCAGAAGTATGGTAAAAGTGCCAGGCATTTGTCGTACTTAGAGAGAGATTAATGGGTCTGATTAAATCCAAGGGATTTAATCAGATTGGTATTTGGGCCCAAAAGCCCAAAAGGAACTAGACAAGTTTTATAAATAAAACTTAAGTCTGAGTCTCCTTCTAACCCTAATCCCCTGCGCCACTCTCTCTCTCTCTCCTGCGGCCTCCTCAGCTTGGTCTAGCAGCCTTCTTCCTGCTTGGTGTGCGTGTGTGAACCTCTGGAGGAGTTATCACTTGGTGGCTCTGCTGATCTCTGACCTGTTCTTCATATTCCGCTGCATAAAAGGTAACAGGTGAGATCCATTATTGTTTCTATTCAAGAGAACCTAGATCTGGCATGTTTAGGATCTATTAATCTGATGAATTGAATCAGGATTAACACTACAAGATCCTTCAGTGGTATCAGAGCCATTGGTTCTGTGGTTTTTCTTGTTTAGAATCTTGTTTAGGATTGTTTAAAGAAGTGTTTTTGAATCAATCTACTGATAAGAGAAAAACACTCAAGAAACAATGAATTAAAAACCTAAACTAATGAAAATCGCATGACCAAACTATATGATTTGGTATGCGTCGGCCGAGTGATGATCCGATCGACCAAGCCGATCGCATGTATCGATCACGGATCGATGGCGTGGATCGCGTTGCCTGGTCTGATCGATCGACCGTGAGGCGCGAGCATCGCATGGATCCGCTAGGCAGATCGCATGGATCGCGTGCGTCTCGGCCAGCGTCGTCCCGCTCTCGTCCCGCGCTGTCCCGGTCGCTCGGCGATCGCGTGAAGCCAACGACCCGAGCTCGACGATCACGGTCCTGTCCCGAGCGATCGTCCCGTCCCGTCCAGCAGCCTGTCCCGATCGTCCCGTTCGTGAGGCTTGCGGCTGTCATGATCGTGTGAAGCTCACGGCTAGGTCGTGATTGGTTCACATGATCAATCGGTTCGGTTCGGTTTAAGGCTCGGTTTAAAATTTTAATTAAAATCAAAACGTCGCGGTTTAATAAACAGATTTAATAATTTTATTAAGTTCTGGTTAAACCGGGATAAGAAATCCAAAGTCGAAAAATTGGATTTTGTGCCTAAACCAGTGATTTTCTAATTTGATTTGGTTGGACCAAATAAATTGAGAAAGTCCGGTTTAGTAAATAACCGGTTGACAATTGTGGTCATCGCAGTAATTAATTTTGGTTAAGACCAATTTTAATGAACCAGACCGGTTATGTCATTTAATTGGGCAATTGGGTTATGTCTTGGACATAGACCAATTCTTGGGCCTCGGGCCAAGAAGTTAAAACAATTGGGCCAATTATTTGAGTCTTTTTCATCAGGTTAATTTAAAATTTATTTTTATAAAATAATTATAAAAATCGATTTTTAAATTAATTAGTTTCCAAAATTTTGAAATTAGAAAGTTTCTTAAATTAGAAGTTTCTAGATTTGCATGTTTTGGATTTTAGGAAATTTCTATATTTAGAAAGTTTCCATTTTTAGGAAGTTTCCAATTTTAGAAAGTTTCCAAGTTTAGGAAGTTTCCAATTTTAGAAAGTTTCCAAAATTAGTAGGTTTCCCAAAAAGGAAAGTTTCCAAAATAGTAATCTTCTATTTTGGGATAAAATCTTAATAAACCTACAAACCTCAAACAATATCAAGCGTTGGATGTCTTGTCCAGTCTATGTCAGCTGTCGAAGCCCATTCAATTGTACTCATGGCCTTACAGTGTGAGGGTGTCTACTTTTGCGTGGGTAAGACGGTTTGTGATTCATAAATGTCATTGGGAGTCCCAGACATTAATGATTACATGACTGTATAGTCTGGTTTTCTTGACTAGGCCATCGGGAGTCCCGGGCCTTGAGACATCAGAGTGGATTGGGCCTCGGGCCCAGATTCACAACCAAGAGTTATATCACGGATATAATTAGCCGAGATAGGGCTTACCGATATAAGCTAAGGTTGGGTGACGGCCAGTGGCCCACTTTGATCTTAGTTATATGTGGATCTTGGAATCATTATATTCTATTGAGGGTAACTGATGTTATTGAATATAATGCGTGATTAATCATATTAAGTATAATACAAGATTAATCATATTGAACATATTAACTAAAATCCTTTTATCTTAATTTTCAGTTATGACTAGCACAAACAATCAAAACACTTTCTCGATCCGGTCTGTCCTTAAGATGGACAAGCTGAACGGATCAAATTTCTTGACTTGGTCGCGGAACCTGAGGCTAGTTCTCAGACAGGAGAGAAAGGACTATGTCCTTGAGAGAGCTCTCCCCGTGAGGATCGGGTCCAATGCTTCTCATGCAGTATATTATGCTTGGAATAAGCATTATAATGATGCGGTAGATGTGCGTGGTCTGATATTGGCTACCATGGACTCAGACTTGCGGAAGCAATATGAGAACATGGAGTCGCCAATAGAGATGATCAGCTGCCTGAAATTGAAATTTCAGGAGCAGATAAGAGTGGAGAGATACCGGTTGGTTAAGTCTCTCACTAGCTGCAAGCTACCAAATGATAATGCAGTGAGTCCTCATGTCAGTAAAATGATGGGTTACATTGATAACCTGAGGAAACTGGATCATCCAGTAAGCCAAGAGTTGGCAACTGAGATCATTCTGCAGTCACTGCCGTCAAGCTATGATAAGTTCAGAAGGAACTATATCAAGAAAGGCTTAACGAAGACGCTGACTGAACTGCATGATATGCTCAAGACAGTTGAGCCAAACGTGAAGAGTACCCAGTATAATCTCATAATGGAGAAGGGTGGGTTTATTAAACCTAGTGCTGACAAGGGTGAAGACAAAGTTGTCCAGATTTTGAATCATGGCAAGCGTGTGTCTTCTAAGCCCAAGTCAGATACCTCTTACGTTGGTAAGTGCTGCTACTGTAAAGAGGCAGGGCATTGGAAGAGAGATTGCATTAAATTCATGGAAGATGATGAGGAGTTAAAGTTGATGTATGAGACTACTTCCTCAGGTATTCATGTTATTACTTCAAGTTCTACTTTAAAGGTATTGGATACTGGTTGTGGCACTGATATTTGTAGTAATATGCAGAGCCTAAGCAACAGTAGAATGTTGAAGGAAGGACAAGTGAAACTGCGTGTCTGGAAGGAGCTTGGGATGCTGCCTCAGCCGTAGGGTTTTCACTTATAGATCCCTTTGAGGCTTGGTTTTGTATTAAGTAATTGCTACAATGTACCTGCTTTAAGCAGAGTTGTCTTTCACTTTCTTATAAGAATTTGAATGTTTTTCATTTTGATAAAAGACAAGTTTTTGTTCTTTTGATCTTAATGAAATATTAATTGTAGCACCCTATTCATGGAATGGGTTTTATATCTTAAACCAAAGAGTGCCTAAATGTAACATAAATACCGAATTGGTTTAAATCTGATGAATTAAACCTGATTTTTCTTGGCATAGAAGTCTTGGTCACATAGAGTAAGTCGGATTCAGAAATCCCATAGTTTTGGACTGTTGGGCTCATTTGATAAGATATCTTATGAGACTTGAATTCTGTTTACTGGACCAAAAAGGTAAAGGGCCTATCTTAGCCGAGCTAGAGAAAGGCCCAAAGGCTTATTGGACCTGGAACATACTCATGTATGTGGCCCAATGAGCAGTAATGCCAGAGAAAATTTCCTGTACTTCATTGTCTCTACTGATTACTTCAGTGAGTGTGACTGTGTTCATTTGATAAGACACAAGTCGGAATTCTTTGACATGGTCGAAAGAGTTCCAGAATGAAGTATAGGATCTGAATGACAGAAGTATTAAGACTCTGGAACAGATCACGAGTGAGAATACTTAAGTCATTGATTGTGTGATCATCTGAATGAGTGTGAAATCGTTTCACAGCTCAATTCTCCTGAAAACCTGAAGGTGTTTCTGTGAGAAAGAATCAGATCTTATTAGAAATGATTAAAGATGAGTCACACGAATCTTCCATGATATTATTTAAGAATAACGCTCTAAAAATATCTAAGTTTACGCTGAAAAGGTTCCACCAATATCAGTTGAAAGACACCACGTAAATGTGGATTGGAATCGATCCAAATTCGTCTTTACTGAGTATTTGTAGTTGTGCTACTTCACTGGTTGTCCTAGGAAAACCAAGGCTTGTTACTTTTACGTCCATTCTGTTTTCTAAGAAGGGAAGTTACTTTCCAAGAAGAACAGTGGGAGTAAAAGTATAACTCGAAGAAATTCGAGACATACAGGAGGCTGCTCAACCTGTTGAGGGAGAGCAACGGATGGATTTACAGATTTCTGTAGAATCTACACCTGTGGAGCCTGAAGTTCGCAGATATGAATGAATCAGTTACTAATCCGAGAGTGATTTCTCGTCATTAGTTGAACCTGATAATCATTGAAAGTTCGCATGATCTGATGATCATTGAAAGCGACGAATCTGCGAAATTCAAAGAAGCGAAAGTGAGCCCGGACTCCGAAAAATTACACTATGTGTAAGTTAGCTTTATTGATCCATTCATGGATGGAAGCAAACATATCGGAGTTGGAATCTTCGTTCTGTTGAAGTAGTCAAGATTTGACTTGAACAGGAACGAAATGGAACTGTGCGTTCACTAATAGATAAGTGGGAGCGATGTTGCATTTCTCATATTGTATGTCGATGACATACTGATTCTCGGAAATGACGTCCCAATGCTGCAGTCGGTAAAGGACTGGCTTGGGAGTTGGTTCTAATGATTGACATGGGTAAAGCCACGTATGTCCTTGGATTTTGGATCTAAAGATAGAGATCCGAAAGAGCTGGTAGGACAAAGTCAGGATTCTTATCCCGACAAAGTCCTACACGTTTTCAGCATTCCAAGAAGGGTTTTATGCCAATGTCACATGGCATTACGTTAAGCAAGACACAGTGTCCTACGATAACTGCTGAGCTTAAATGCATGGATAAGATTCCATATGCGTCGGCAATTGGATCTATCATGTATGCCATGAAACGTACTTGTTTGATGTTGCTTTAATGTTAAGCAAGACAAGTAAAGACCAGTCAAATCCAGCAACGAATCACTGGATTGCCGTAAAGAATGTCCTAAAGTATTTGAGGAATACTAAGGATAAGTTCTTGATTTACAGAGAAAGTGAGGTGCTACAAGTCAGTAGAGTCTGAAAGGCAAGTTTCCAACAGACAAAGATGATTTCCGGTCACAGTCCGGTTATATCTTGTGTCTGTCTGGCGGTGCAAGGCACTGTTGCTGACTCCATGACTTAAGCTGAAAATTTCGCAGTTTGGATAGCGGCGAAAGAGGTTGTTTGGAAAGAAGAGTTCATCACTGAACTCGATGTGATTCCCAGCATAGATGAGACTAGCTGCACATCAGAGGTCCAAACACCTTGAGAATAGGTATAACCTATTCCATGAGATAAATGACAGAGATGTTAAGTAGATCAGCAAGTTTCAACGAATGAGAACGTTGCTAATCTATTAACGAAGCCACTCCTTAGGCCTAAGCACGAGTCGCGGACTGTTGCTGTAGGATAAGTGAAATTAAGATGTAGTCTTAATTTCAGTGGGAGTTAATAAAGGGCTTTATTTAGTTATAGATATGTTCTTGTAAAACATTTTATGATGTTTATTGAAATTATTATTTCAAGATTATTTTAACTGTGATGAAATAATCGTTCCAAAGTGATATGAACCATTTTATAGGTCATCGAAGTAAGTGACTTGATCTTGAGTTATCAAAGTCATTTAGCTTGATCATGAGACCCTATATTTGATAGATGGTTTATATCATCATGTCCCTAGTCGAAGGTTGTTGAAATTGGAACACCAACAACCGTGTGAGACTAGATTGGTATGTGACTTATGACAAAGTCTCAGTGTGTCATAGATGCGCGGCATCAAAGTCAGTACATAGGTGTATGTGGGGTACATACGACCGGACTAGACCCGCTTATAAGAACTCTTCAGGATATTTATATCTGTGTCATAAGAGATTCTTACTACGACTATAGAGTATAGTCCTTAGACCTGAGTTCGCATGCATGTGACTGCACATGAACTGATGCGCTTTGATCATTGTCTAACGCTGTCGTTATGCGATAGCTATAAGGACCTTGTTTGGGTGTATTACGAAATGAGTAGTTTACAGTGATGGAACAAGACGGGATTTGTCCCTTCAATATAAATGGAGTGAATATCTCTAGGCCAATCGGAGATTTGAATACTGGAAAATGCATGGCCATGCTCAAACGGACTGTCCCGAGTCGTTTGGATTGTCAGTATCAAATCAGAGTCCGATGAACAAGATTAGGCTTTATAAGGATGACACTAATCTTGCCTTATGACTAATCGAGATATTGAGACAAAAGGATTATGAATACAGAGATTCCAGTACAAGTAGGAGATTGTTGGAATTGTGTCCAGTAATCTCGGTACTGTCTCTAGAAAGTAAGAGTATGTCAATGATCAGACATAAGTCATATAATACTGGGGGTCATGATGGCTTGCTAGAGTCCGCTCATGATCTATAAGTCTTGGACTTATTGCCTTTATTATATGATCCCATATGGGTCACACGCCTAAGCTAACAGGAAAATGTGTAGGAACGGCTTAGCAGAAGTACGGTAAAAGTGCCAGGCATTTGTCGTACTTAGAGAGAGATTAATGGGTCTGATTAAATCCAAGGGATTTAATCAGATTGGTATTTGGGCCCAAAAGCCCAAAAGGAACTAGACAAGTTTTATAAATAAAACTTAAGTCTGAGTCTCCTTCTAACCCTAATCCCCTGCGCCACTCTCTCTCTCTCCTGCGGCCTCCTCAGCTTGGTCTAGCAGCCTTCTTCCTGCTTGGTGTGCGTGTGTGAACCTCTGGAGGAGTTATCACTTGGTGGCTCTGCTGATCTCTGACCTGTTCTTCATATTCCGCTGCATAAAAGGTAACAGGTGAGATCCATTATTGTTTCTATTCAAGAGAACCTAGATCTGGCATGTTTAGGATCTATTAATCTGATGAATTGAATCAGGATTAACACTACAAGATCCTTCACAGAGTTCTAATTCTTCCTTTGATTCTGGTTCTTTTTCTTTCTTTTGTTTTTGTGTCTTTGAGTCAATTTGATGTCCTTTATTTAATCAGTCTGTTAGTCTGTTTGATTTGAAATTTGAGAACTAGGAGTCAATGATATGTCATGTTTCTTCTGACTTTGCATTTAAGTGATCTAAGGCAGTTAACAAGTGATATTTTTGTGTGCAAACACTTTAACTTGGGCATAAACGAAGCTGCCAATTTAGGTGTGTCTGTACACGCTAGGTGTTTCCCTACACCATGTATGTGTCGCTCGACACTACCACTCATCCATAATAGATTGTCGATTTTAGCCTGGTGTCGCCCGACGCCAGGCCATGTGTCGGTCGACACTCATTCTGTTACAGGTAACAAGACTTTTTCACTCAATTTATCTGAGTTCCTTATCGATTTCAACCAATCTCAAGCTTTAATAACACTGAGGTTAGTATTGTTCAATTGTGGGGGAGGTGGTTACTAACGACGTTTTTGTTTTTCTTAGAGTCAGTTGTGTCGTTTTTGTCTCGTTTTATCGAGTCAAAACTTTGGCATGAAACTATGATTTTTTTGAGGAACAACTGCATTCACAGGATCCTAAGTGACCATTGATATGAGTTTGCAGTGATCTAAGACTGTTAGAAAACCCCAAGACCAATCGTTTTACCAAGGACATCCATATCCTTTTGGGTATTCGGAGAATCCATTACTGGCTTCACACCTAACTTGACTCAATTTTTCTCACCTTGCGGCTTGGAAATACATTGGATCGGATTCCTTCTTCAGTCCTGAAAGACTTGTCCGTGTGAGTACGGTTTCCCCTCTCTCTTCCCTTCAAGCTAAAAAATGAATAATCTGAGGATAAGCCAGTATCTTAGAAGTGATCACGGGAGTGGCAGTTATCCATGTTACCTTTTCTGCTTCATGGAAACATGTCCAAAGAAAACCCCAAATAAAAAGGGAAAAGCAGCTGATAAAAAATGAAACCCAGTGGAAAAAAATCAGCTGCTGAAGTGAGAAAAAACGGAGGAAAGGAACCAAAAGTTATGACAGTATGTGTGATCAGGTTCTGACTGAGTAAGAGTCCATTTGTCCTCTGATCGATAGTATGTGTGATCAGGTTCTGACTGAGTAAGAGTCCATTTGTCCTCTGATCGATACTCCCACTTAGTTTTTAAAGAGGTCAATATGGTGAATTTAGATTTCTCATCTGGATTGAGGAGTTTACTTGGGACAATTGTTAACTCTGGGGGAAGTACATTGTGGTCTCGATTTCTGCAGGTTTGTTTTCATGTGGCTTACTATGGTGAATGTGAATGTGGTATTCTTATGATGAACTGAGTTTCTGTGTGTTTTAAACTTCTTTCTCTGATTTTTGGTTTTTTATTTGCTTGATGGCAAGCAAAAATTAAGTCTGTGGGAGTTGACAGATCATGGGTTTTCCAAGTTTTTTACTGTGATATATGTTTGTATATATAGTCTTTTTATTGTTTTTCGAGTCTATCAAAACTTTTACAGGTTAACACGAGATTGGAGCCGAATTAGAGATTCTGGAGCTTTTCTCTAGCAAGTTGCAAGAAGTTAAAGTTGGTGTCAAGTTTCACGACTGGTGTAGCCCGACACCCATGATGGACTAGACTTCCCATGCGAGTTTAAAGAACTTTTTAAGAATTGCAACTTTGCCCAAAAGTTTCACTATTTGTTATTAGACCCCAAATCGTGTTTAGACTTATAATTAGGTTTTACACCCATTGTTTGGCTATCTTATTCTTTGTCTTTGAGATTGAGAGATTTTGGATCTTTGGGGATAATCTGCTACTTTGTACTATTTGATAGAAGATTTCAAACCCTTGTTTTGTTATCTGTTCAAGCCTTTTGGTTTTCTATTCGATATGTCTTGTTTCATGATTGATATGTTTGCGTAGTTAACTTTTTTAGATTTAGGGATTCTCATTAGGGATTTTATGCTTTGTTAGGTTTCTTGGTTGATTAGGATTCACTATCTAATTAGTTCATCACCATAAGTTAATCTTAATGTTAATTCTGGACTGATCACCTAGAACATAGATCTTAGGATAATTGATTAGCACGAGAGTGTGATTAATAATCTGAAAAGAACTTAGGGTGAACAATTTATTTAATCGCAAAGAGATTTGATTTAGGGAAATTGTGAACAAATCGAGCTAAAATTTAATGCATGTTTAGAACTTTAGAATCACAAAGAGATTTAGATTTCTAGGTTGTTAGACATAGTTAATAATCGCAACGAGATTTGCTTTGTTATAAATTTGTGTTTCGAGTTCTAGAACATGCGCTTTAACTGAATTCTAATTGACTAGTGCCTTGCTTTGTATGATTTCCTAAGAAATTCCCTAAGTCAGACCCCTTCACCATTCGAATTTACACAATCTATTTACTTGCATTGCTACATTCATACGATTAATATTGTTTAGCTTAATTTGATAAAGAACAATCTGTTGAGTAATCTGAGGTTCTTTTTGTTTGATACCCTACATACTACAATTACATTGTTGTACACTTGCAGTTAGTAATAGAGATTAAACTTTGATCTATCATATGCACTAATGCCTTTGTTAATTACTTAATCAAGAACAAACTTCCATTTGTGATTAAGATACGAAAAAGCATTCATATCATATTCTAAATACCAATAATCACCTTAGACATTCATTTCCATGAGTTAAGTTTGAAAATCCTCTAATTTAGTTCATTCAATCATTTCTTCAAACACCTTCCGGGTAATAAAACACCTAAGATCAAAATCCTCAATTCCTTGAGAATCTAGCATTGAGAACACCTAAAAAGAGAAGGATTATTAATTAAGCACCGAGCATCATAAATCGTCACCTAATCACCCTAATCTACCAAACCCAAAAGCTCAAAAATGTATACTCACTAATCACCATAGTTCCAACAAACCCCATGAGAGAGATGTAAGAAATCATAATTAGAGAGAGATAATAAGAAGAGATTAAGAAGAAGTGAAAACAAATAGCATTAAAGATTAAAACTTTGGTTTACAAAACTTAAGAATCCTAAAAATAACAAGGAAAAGCTTAGGAATAGCTTAGGGTTTTAATTTCACTAAAATGTGTATTTATTGGAGAAGGGGTTAGATATCTGGCCTCGGGCGCGTCTGGTCGGGAGGTCTTGGCCGAGGAACACTTGGATCAGAGTGAAGCTTGTTATTGGTTCTTGGCATCGGGTACATCATGCCAAGGGCTTTGTGGCCGAGGTACGCGAACTGGACGGCATTAGGTGCATCTGGTTGAGGCTCCAAGGCTGAGGGAATTGCTGGTGCAAGTTTGATCTTTGGCAACGAGATGGCATCGGCTGTTCTTGGCTGAGGGGCTCAGGTCGAGGGATTGTCTTGAAAAAATGGGTTATGGCGCGAGGTCGAGTTGCAGACTGTGTTGAGATGTGTCCAGTAAATCGGTTATAACTCTTTCAATACAACTTTAATTAAAACCACCTCCATTGGAAAGCAAACCCAATTTCCCCACGAGTTATGTTTGAAGTCCCAAAGCTAAATATCAAAGGAAATGGCTTCATATTACTTAATATTTCATGCATATCAGTTTGATCCTTCATCACCATTTTCCTTGTTGTCTCTTTCAAGCTCCAAAATCACCTAAAATTCTAAAAAGACACATATATGAAAAACTCTATCATAGACTCAATAAATGCTCAAGTGAATGATTTTCTAAGAAAAAATGCCTACGAATGCATGCAAACAAAATAAAGAACTATACAATTGAATATGCTAAAAAGGCCTAAAATATGAACAAATCAATTAACCAATGCAACAATTGGTGAAAAATCTTTGAAAATTTGGTCATTAGTCATAGCAACTTTTGGTGATGAACCATTGTAATCTTTGGTGATTAACCATTGCAATAATTGGTAACCATATAAAGAGTTGTTGGCACTGGCAAAACGCAGTTGCTAGAAACAACAAGAAATAGTGAAATAAAAAGGGAGAGAGATTCACTACTACAATGGATCATAAAAAATCTTTGGAGAACCAGATATAAACACGAGAAACTCTATTTGTATATTTTCTATCTTAGCCTAGAACTAGAGTGAATTGTGATTAGAGAAATATAGAGCAAGAGGCACTTTCCTATGTTTAATTACAACATAAGGCATTTAGCCAACTTTGGGCACTTTTGCCTAGAAAAATTACATCACTAGCCCTCTTCAACTTAATTCTCTCACTATATCCTAACTAAACTAATTACCCCCATTTACATCGGTTACATCTCTCTCTCCCTTTTTTTCCTTTGTTTTTCTTTATTTTCTCTCTTATTTCTCTCTCTTCTCTCTTCTCTCTCTCTTATTTCTCTCTCATTTATCTTGGTTTTTGAAAACACTAAATATTTTTTATGTAGTAAACTATATTTTTTCTCTACATTATGACACTCATTTTGATATATATATATTTGTAACTTTTTTTATTAGATCTTGTGGACGTCAATATGACATGAATGGTACATATAATTCAGATCTAGTGGATAAGTATAAAGTGGATGTTTATTTTCTATGTCCTTGTCGACATGTATTCATGTTAGACGAATTATGATAAACAATTATCTACCATTATAAAAGTCCATGATGTCCTGTTTCCGTGTACATTTGTATGTGGACACTCTTTTGATGTGCAATTGTATATTTTCCTATTTAATGTTTTCTTTTTCACATATATGAATGATACATATTATTAAGATCCAATGGATAAATATAGAGTGGATGCATATCTAGGAAACATATTTAAGATATTAGTCTCATCTTTACCGAGTTATTTTTCATGTTGGATATTATATTCTAGAATGAGCATTTACGAGAACGTGGACAAAGCAATGACAAGTGTTATTGCTAAATGGTGTCCACATCGATTTATAAAATGGTGTCCATGGTCGATTGTAAAATGGTATCCTTGTTTGCATTGTCCATATTCACACAATCTACCATCACTCTATATATGTTTTTTCCCGTCCATGTCGACACATTTCTGTGTACAATTGTATGTGGACACTCTTTTAGTGTACATTTATATGTTTTCTCATGTACTATTTTCTTCACAGATATGATCGATACATATGTTTTCTGATATATTGTCCACCATATGTGGACACACTTTTAATGTACATTTATATGTTTTCTCATGTACTATTTTCACAGAGATGATTGATACATATGTTTTTCGATGTATTGTACTATATATGAGATATTTTCTAATTTTTAGGAAATGCCGAAAGTTATTGTTAAATGGTGTTCACATCAATTTATAAAATCGTGTTCACGTTGATTGTAAAATGGTGACCATGTGATAGGTTGAGTTTTAATCCCTATACTAACTGCAAGTGCACAGTAATGTGAATGTAGTACTTAGGGTATCGAATCCACAAGGACTCTGAGAAACGATAGATTTAGAGCAGTCAAGATTAAACTAGGAGAAAGCAAATGTAGTGAGAAACTAAAAAAAAAGCAGGAAAGTAAATCAGTAGCAAGATCGGTTTGTACGCAATTAACTAAAAGCGCTAAGTCTAGGGAGTTCTCAGGAAATCAGACAAGCAGATAAATCATTCAGTCAGGATCAAATTAAGTACGGTTCTAGAACTCAAACACATATATAGAATTAACCAACTTTCGTTGTGAGAATTCTCTAAGCCTAATTGCAGAAATCCAAATTTCTTTGTAATTCCTAACAGATTAAACTAGCTTTAAGATTAAGTTCGATATGTTCACAATTCAATTAAACCAAATTCTTTTGCGAGTAATTCAATTGCTCAACCTAAATAGTTCAGATTCTAAACCACACTTTCGTGTCAATTTAATAACCTAAGATCTAGATTCTAAGTGATCAGGTTAGAAACTAGTGTTAAGCACAATTTAGATTGAAGAACAATTATGATATGAATCATTATATGAATATATTATATCTAGCAAGTCATAAAATCCTTAATGAGAATCTCTAAACCTAACTATGAATCTACTCAGACATAGAATATGAAAACATAATCAATGAAATAATAGATTGCATAAAAGAGAGTAAAGAAGTAAAGGGGTTTGAAATCTTCTCCAAAAAGCAGAAAGCAGTACAGGATTAGATCAGCCCCAAGCTCTAAAAACTCTATGCTCAAAGTATGAAAGTGTATCTAAAAACTGATGTAAAAACCTAATTATATAAGCTAATCACGTCTTGGAGCTTTTTGTAATTATCAGGAACTTCTGGGCAATATTGGAATTTCTTCATTCTTCATTAACCGCCGAGGAAAGGCCCATCTCGCTCGTGTGTCGATCGATGCACGATGTGTGTCGATCGATGCATGATGTGTGTCGATCGATGCATTACTCTGTTTTGGATAGTGAACTCTATCTCTCTGGTCAAAGCACCAAAATGCTCCAAAAAGCTCCAATAACTCCAATTCTGCTCCAATCGTGCACATATCTAATAACACCTGTAAAAGACTCTAAAGAAACACAAAAAGACTCTAAAACACACTTATATCATGGTCTAAAACCGGTAAAAACCATGATATATCAACTCCCCCACACTTAGCCTTTGCTTGCCCTCAAGCAAAACAGAGAACTAAAACATGGTGAAGAGGTTTGAAAACTTTCAGAAACTTTTTTTATCCTAGGAGCAACAACACTCAGATTCCCCTTAGTAAGCCACTGAATGAATCACATGCAAGACATCAAGACCAACATGTACTTCCCCCACACTTAGCAACTGTCCTAAGTAAACTCCACAATCAATCCAAGCATTTCAAATTCACCCTACTTACTTCTATAAGCTATTAAGTGCGGTCTCACCTAAGTATTATCGATCAAAGGGCACATGGATTCTTACTTTGTCAGCTCTAGACTACCATACTATCTTTTTCTGGTTCCTTTTCTTCTCTTTTCCCTTCCTTAGCATTCTGATTTTTCCCCATTGGGTATCATTTTTTTTTTATCAGTGCTCTTCCCATTAAGGGGTGTACTTTGGAAACATTCCATGAATGCACATGAGGTAATAGTGTTTGCTACTACCCCCGTGACCACTTCGGAGCTACTAGCTCATCCTCAGTTTATTACTCTCTTTTTTTTATGGAAGGGGAGAAGGGAACCATACTCGGACAGGTTTACAAGTTGTGTCAGAACTAACAAAGGAATCCGACTCAAGGTATACCAAGCCCTTAGGTGAGAAAATTAAGTCAAATTAAGGGTGAAGCCAGTAAAGGATCCTCTGAATACCTGAATTGATATGGGTGTCCTCAGTAGGTTGATCCGTGTTGGGTTTTCTAATAGTCATAGATAGTTCCTGCAACTTCATCCCAGTGGTTACTTAAGTTCCTGAAAGTTGTTGTTAACTTCTCCAAAATTCACTGTTTCTTACTTAAACTTGTTTTGACTCAATAAAGCAAAAAATTTTGAAAAACGGACTGACTCTAAGAAAACAGAAAGATAATAGTCAGTACCACCTCCCCCACACTTGAAACACACTGTCCCCAGTAGTGTCAAGATAAGGATCGGTAAAAAGAAAGAAAATGTTAATGGATGAGTTAAGTTCTGTCCGATTTTTACCTATGTCGCTCATGCATCGATCGATACATAAATGTAACGACCGTTGCAAGGCGATTTGCGTCATGTGCCGATCGTTTCTCAGGACCGCAACGATCGCTGCAAGGCGATTTGCGTCATGTGTCGATCGTTGCTCAGGACCGCAACGATCGCTGCAATGCGATTTTCGTGTTGTGACGATCGACACACAGGACCGTGTCGATCGTTGCATTGTGATATCCGAGAACAGTCAGCAAGTTAGCAGGTTAGTCCGTGAGAAATTATCAAATTTCAAACCTGCAAGCTGAAAATCAATGCAAACAGATAAAATCAAAGCAACTGATAGTCTCAATATAAAAACATCATCCAAACATAAGAATCCTAAGAAAATCAAAAGAAAAATGCAAAAGAAAAGTATAAGAAATACAGAACCGATTTCTATAGAATGCCAATACTCTCACTCGTCATCTATGCCATCATAGCGATCAGTACCGCTCGAAGAACCGGGAGTCGGAGAGCGATGTCTACGTCGACGTGAAGGTACGGGCTGATGAATATGTGGTTGTCTCCTGCAAGTGCAGGTACGCATGTAGTTCCAGATGCTCCGCAGAATACCATCCTCACGCTCTCTCCACTCTCCCACAGACATCTCACCAAGAGGTACGGAAAGCTCAGGAAAAGGACCAATATCATCAGCAGGTGCAGGCGCAGATGAAGTAGAAGGGCGCGTAGAAGGCTCTCCCAGCGGATGAGCCATCGTAGGCACACTGCGCTGATCTCGCGTAGGAGGCTGGAATCTCAAGGCAGCCAGCGTATCAATCTGTGTCAGACCAGCAGCAGGAAGATCTATACCGCGCTTCATAACGGTGTCGTAATAGACCAATATACGTCCCTCCTTCAGCCATGTAGCACTCTGCAGGTGGGTAAAATCAAGGGAATCCTGCAATGCCTGAAAATGGGAGTAAGCAGACTCCCTACTGTCTCAGTGCCCTTCCCACCGAATGGCTTCTTCTGCAGTGAGCACAAGTTATGAGCAAAGATAGCTCCTAAGTTGAGTCCTCTGGTGGGATCTCTCAAATCAGTCTCAGCAAACTGCTCCCTTAACCCAATGAAAAGCATCTCCAACTCGTTCTTACGCATCTTGTTGGCTTCAGCTTTGCACAACAGAGCACATCCAAAGATGCGCAAGACATATCTGAGAACAGAATGCCTAACCTGTATCAGCTTTGTCGTCCTCGAGCAATACCGACCGTTGCCAATACAGTCCCAGAAATACTGAGCTTCCGGCACATCCCACTCAAGAGACATACCAATAAGTGCAGGCTCAACGCTGAATCCATAAATCCGACAGATATGAAGAAGGGGAATCTGATACCTGGCTCCTAAGCACATGAAGGTAAAGAAACCTCCTGAAGCTTTCCTGCTCTCTGGGTCAGGATAGATAACTCTGAAGGTGGCCAGCAGTTGTCTCACCAGATCAGGATACAACTCATAATGCTGCATAGGCATTGTCCCCAGACCAATGCCCTTAACCAATGTCAGCACATGCTCATCGATGCCTAGCCCTCTACAAGTCCAGTAGTCAGCAAACTTGGTTGGCTTAATCGTCATGCCACACTAACCATTGTAGAGCAATGTATCAAACTCGTCCCAATGGTCAAGTAGTGGCCTCTCTGTGAAGGTGTCGGTCTTAAGCATCTGATCAATCTCCATACCCCAGACCTTGTTTGTTGGAATCAGCTCCTTGTCTGCCTTGGGCCAAGGCAACTGTATCGCTTCACTATCTCTCTGATAAGGCTCAGGATATGCCGAGTCTCGAGGAAACCACTCAACTGGTGGAGGATGATGAGCTGCAGCTGCTGTGGTAGCTCTACGTTTGCGAGGTTGTCCGCGAGGAGGCATCTGCAATCAAATAAATAAAGCTCAATTAGTCACGCAGAACTCTCAGTGAAATCGCAATGCAACGACCGTTGCACAAGTGCATCGATCGTTGCAAGGCGATTTCACAGTCGCCAAACAATCCTCAAAAACGTTTCTAAATTTGTTCCATAATCTCACACACAGCATTATTCTATTACCAATCCACCCTAATCAAGTCTATAACAGTACGGAATCATCATTGTCAAGCCAAAATCTTCTAATTCCAAAACCCTAGAACCGAATCCGAAAATGATGAAAATGAGAGTTCTTACCTTGGAATCACTTCAAATGGGTTAGAGAAATAGATAGAGCAGGTAAAAACAAGAAGAATGAAGCTTTGAATCAATGAAAACGATGAGGAAATGAGTGATTTAGGGTAGGGGAGTCGCGGTTGTACGGACGGCGAAATGGGGAAGAAGAGAAGAGAGAAAGGGTTTAAGGCACTTACCTGGATCGTGGATGAAACGATCGATGCAGATGAGAAACGATCGTTGCTGCTGAACCAAATTGAACCATTTGCAACGACCGTTGCACAGGACCGCAACGATCGTCACAAGGCGATTTCATCTCTTCGTAATTTCTCCCTGCAACGACCGTTGCACATGTAGGCAACGATCGTCACACATCTCCAGACAGTGTTCTGTATAGCAAAACTTAGCAAAAACAAAATAAAAACGTGAAATCCTAAGAAAAACACCAAAAATAAATAAGAAAAATACTAAAACCTAACAGTGGGTTGCCTCCCACTCAGCGCTTGTTTAAGGTCATTAGCTTGACCGGACGAACAAGATCAAGCTCCTGGAGGTTTCAACAGAGACTGTGATTGTCTCTGCGAAAGTCTCCTCATCCAAGGCGGAGAATAAGCTGTCTCACTGTGAGCTAGTCCAACAAAAGAGGGAGTAAAATGATCTCCAGGATATGAAACCAAAGTCTCACTCATCTGCTCTCCATATCCATTCTCAATCCTGAAGGTTTGCCAATCAATCTGCGGCTTGTGCAGCATATCCATCTCAAAGTGCAGGGGCTCATCTCCCAGATAGAGATCAACAAGACTGTGTCTCACATCTATTACTGCTCCAGCTGTGGCTAAGAATGGTCTTCCTAGTATCAAAGCATCATCCTGCTCACTGCCATACTTAAGTACCAAGAAGTCTGTCGGAACCAAGTAGTTTCCAACTCTTACTGGGACATCATCAAGAACTCCTTCTGGAATCCTTATTGACTGATCAGCTAGGACAAGAGAGGTCCTAGTGGGTGAAAAATCCATCATCCCCAGCTTCTCTACCACAGAGTATGGCATGAGACTTCCATCAGCTCCTAAGTCACACAGAGAACGCTTGAAACCATCCTCAAAAATAGAACAACTCAGCACAAATATCCCGGGATCATGTAACTTCTTCGGGATCTTAATTAACAGCACATCACTTATCTGTTGAGGAACCACTATAACCCAATCCTTCAGCATCTCGTCCATTGGCAGCATCTTCTTCAAGTACCTTTGCATACAAGGGTGATAAGGTGGATCCTCAGATGGTGGAACTTCTTCCAACTCTTCACCAATCTCTCCTATCTGTCGGACCTCATTAATCTCCTGTTGAGTTATTTCAGACACTCCAGGGAATAATCTAATAAGCTCCAGATCTGTCTCTGCATCAACGCCATGAGAATCATGTGAATCTGTCTGTCCATGACATGCAACGATCGACGCTAGAGGTGCATCGATCGATGCAAATAATTTTCACATATTCCACCCGAGAGATTTTTTTCAGTTTCGAAATTTTCAGCTTCTTCCACTAGTTCAGCAGTCTTTAACTCAAAAATTTCACCTTGGGTTGATCCATCATCAACATAGACTGACCAAGCCTTAGTGTGGGTGTCTACGACACTCTTTCCTTTGACATAGTTTGAAATTTGGCTCACCTGAGTGTCCAATTGCTTCACATGAGTACTTAGAGACTCAAACTTCCCATTGAGATCCTCATAAACAGCATCTAACTTCCTGTTGCAGTCCACAGCAATCTTAGTCTGTCCTTCCAGCAACTGCTCCATCATACTCTCCATCTTTCTCTCATGAGCATTAGCAGCAGGACGTGTTTGGTAAGAGGTGTTGGGAATGTCCTGAAATCACACTTTTAATAACTCTAGAGATAGTTGTGTTGTCGAAATTAGACATTCATATGATACTGGGTAATCAAAATGCTTTGCTAGAAGCCACATATGATCTATGAGTTTAGAACTCATTACTAGTATTATATGATCCTACAGGATCACACACCTAAGCAGACTGGATATACTTCATGTGGGAATGATGTGAATGATCATTAATGTAATGATCAAATGTGTATTTGATACACATTAATATACGTGTTTTGAGGATCCATCGATCGACACAAGTGTTGCATCGATCGATGCAAGGTGCAGATCAAAACAATGTTTCGATTTAATGACTTAATTAATCTTGGTTCGGTCCGGTGATTAATTAGGTTTTTCCAGGTCTATATATATGTGATATAGCACGACCTGGAGAACAAGTTGAAGCCTAATTGCAGCCACCTCTCAAAAACACAAGCATTCCAAAGAGATCCGATCTCCCGGCACTAGCATCCCGGCGGATTCCAGTTTGTGTGCATGTGGATACCAGTAGAGGCGCAGCACTTGAGGCGCTTGAGAATCTCGAATGCTTGATCATCTTCCGCTGCTAATCTCCAGGTAATTCAAGATCTGATGTAGATTCAATATACCTAGACCCTGGATCCTAGGCTTGGAATTTACTCTTAGGGTTGCTAATTGGATTAGGAACTGCTAGAAATTCCAACAGTGGTATCAGAGCTTTAGGGTTTATCCTATTGAATCCTGTAGCATGTTGACTAGATTGGTTGAATCTAGATCATTGTATATTGGATATATGCATGCTAAATTGAATTTTGATCAAAGTAATCTAGTTTAGGTTTTTTGTTCAAAAACGAATCGTTGCTAGGGTTTTTCGAATGGTGTCGATCGATGTCAATCCGGCGTCGATCGACACAAGGCAAAAACCCGAACATAATCTCGCCCTGTGACGATCGACACAAGAGTTGTGTCGGTCGACACAGACCTTGCGGTTTGGTTTAATCGGTTCAATTGGATTGAACCGGTTATCGCGCTTGGTTAAAATTGACTAAATCGGTTCAATTGGATGAATCGGTTCAATTGGATTGGACCGGTTATCGCAATTGGTTTAAACCGGTTTGACGGGTTAATTGCGGTTTGATTGAATCGGGTTGATGTCGATCGACACAAGTGTTGTGTCGATCGACACTAACCGGTTATCGAACCGGTTCAATTTGATTGATTGGTTATCGCAAATTGGTTTCGGTAGAATTGCGTCATCGACACTAAAGTAGTATCGGTCGACACACCACTCAGGATTTTGGTTATTGAACCAGAAATCGTAAAACCGAACCAAAGACTTAACCCACTTCTTATAATAATTAAAACTAAGTTAGATTAGTTGTTTTAATTAATTATAACCCTTCTAAGATACATATATGATGTGTATATTAGGTTAAAAAGTTCCGTTCCTCAACTAAATATCAAGTATATTTAGATGTCTTTCCAATCTTGTCAACTGTCAAGACTTGTTTCATTGTGCGATAGACTTGCAGTGCAAGGTGTCCACAATTACATGAGTAAGACAAGAG
Source organism: Orychophragmus violaceus (assembly GCA_030180135.1). Taxonomy (NCBI): domain Eukaryota; kingdom Viridiplantae; phylum Streptophyta; class Magnoliopsida; order Brassicales; family Brassicaceae; genus Orychophragmus; species Orychophragmus violaceus. Next base: position 47,382,897 of record CM058240.1, read on the forward strand.
GTAATCGTGTTGATGGACTTGCAGTGCAAGACATCAACAATTACATGACTTAAAAGATTGGTTTACTTGAATGGGCCATCAAAATCGTTTTGGGCCCAGAGACATCAGGTGGATTTGACATGAGATGTCAATCCACAACCAAGAGTTATATTGGATATAACTAGCAAAGTTGTTGCTTACCTAGATAACTAAAATTTGGGCGATAGTCAGTGGCTCACTCAAGTTTCAGTGAAGTATGGGTCTTGGATCATTATATTCATTTGAGGAAACATTGTTTGAATATAATGTGAGTCTTCTTAATAGTTAAGATTTCTCATTTCGTAAACATCATAACAAAACCTCTCTTGTTTTCAGCTATGTCTAGCACAAACCATCATAACAATTTCTCCCTGCGATCCGTCCTTGAGAAGGACAAGTTAAATGGATCCAACTTTCTTGAATGGTATCGAAATTTGAGAATTGTTCTCAAACAGGAGAAAAAGGACTATGTCCTTGAGAAAGTTCTCCCAAAGAAGTACCGAGCCAATGCCTGGCAGTCAGATAAGGATGCTTGGGATAAGCATTCTAATGATGTGGTCGATGAAGGATTGTTTAGTGTTTGTCCTGATTTAATTCTGTCAGATTAAACTCTACTAAACATATTGGATCTAGGTTCTCTTGCAGAATCATTAGGGGATCTCGAAATACCTTGTTATGCAGCGGAAGAATCAGGTATGAGTCAGAGATCAGCAGAACCACCAAGAGGTTGTTCCTCCAAAGGCTCACACACGCACACTAACAGGAAGATGGCTGCTAGACCAGAGAGAGGGAGGCGCAGAGAGAGAGAGGAGAGGCGCAGAGAGAGTTAGGAAAAAGAGAGCTAGGTCAAGTTTTAATTATAAAACCCTTGTCTAGTTCTGTTGGGCTTTTGGGCCCAATTCCCAGTCTGATTAAATCCCTTAGATTTAATCAGGCCCTTTAATCTCTCTAAGTATAGTAAATGCCTAGCACTTTTACCGTACTTCTGCTGAACCGTTCCCTCATAGTTTCCTGTTAGCTTAGGCGTGTGACCCATATGGGATCATATAATAAAGGCAATAAATCCAAGACTTATAGATCATGAGCGGACTCTAGCAAGCCATCATGACCCCCAGTATTATATGACTTATGTCTGATCATTGACATACTCTTACTTTCTAGAGACAGTACAGAGATTACCGGACATAATTCCAACAATCTCCCACTTGTACTGGAATCTCTGTATTCATATTCCTTTTGTCTCAATATCTCGATTAGTCATAAGGCAAGATGAGTGTCATCCTTATAAAGCCTAATAATGTTCATCGGACTCTGATTTGATACTGACAATCCAAACGACTCGGGACAGTCCGTTTGAGCATGGCCATGCATTTTCCAGTATTCAAATATCCGATTGGCCTAGAGATATTCACTCCATTTATATTGGAGGGACAAATCCCGTCTTGTTCCATCACTGTAAACTACTCATTTCATAATACACCCAAACAAGGTCCTTATAACTATCGCTTAACGACAGCGTTAGACAATGATCAAAGCGCATCAGTTGATGTGCAGTCACATGCATGCGAACTCAAGTCTAAGGACTATACTCTATAGTCGTAGTACGAATCTCTTATGACACAGATATAAATATCCTGAAGAGTTCTTATAAGCGGGTCATGTCCGGTCGTATGTACCCCAACATACACCTATGTACTGACTTTGATGTCGTGCATCTATGACATCCTGAGTCTTTGTCATAAGTCACATACCAATCTAGTCTCACGCGGTTGTTGGTGTTCCAATTTCAACAACCTTCGACTAGGGACAGGATGATATAAGCCATCTATCAAATATAGGGTCTCATGATCAAGCTAAATGACTTTGATGACTCAAGATCAAGTCACTTACTTCGATGACCTATAAAATGGTTCATATCATTTTGGAACGATTATTTCATCACAGTTAAAATAATCTTGAAAAATAATTTTATTATTAAACATCTCAAATGTTTTACAAGAACATATCAATAACTAAATAAAGCCCTCAAACTCCCACTCAAATTTAGATTACATTTCAATGTCTCTAATGCCTACAGCTTCAGTCATGTACTCGAGCTTAGGCCTTGGGAGTGGCTTTGTCAATGGATCAGCGACATTATCATCTGTCGGAACTCGGCTGATCTTGACTTCCTTTCTATTAATGATATCACGTATCAAGTGAAATCTTCTTAGTATATGCTTGGATTTCTGGTGTGATCTTGGTTCCTTTGCCTGAGCTATAGCACCATTGTTATCACAAAACAGTGCCAGAGGCTCAGCTGCATTCGGTATCACACCTAGTTCAATTATGAACTTTCGTATCCAAACAGCTTCCTTCGCTGCTTCTGAGGCGGCGACATATTCAGCTTCTGTAGTGGAATCAGCAACGGTGTCTTGCTTGGAGCTTCTCCAACTAATTGCACAGCCATTCAGACAAAAGATATAACCGGACTGTGACCGGAAATCATCTTGGTCTGTCTGGAAACTTGCGTCCGTGAATCCACTGACTTCAAGCACATCACTTCCACCGTACACCAAGAACTTATCCTTAGTATGTCTTAGATATTTCAGGATATTCTTGACGGCAATCCAGTGGTTTTCACCTGGATTTGACTGGTATCTACTCGTCATGCTCAATGCATAAGCAACATCAGGACGAGTACAGATCATGGCATACATGACAGATCCTATTGCAGATGCATAAGGAATATTCTTCATGCGCTCAAGTTCAGCAGCCGTCGTAGGGCTCTGCTTCTTGCTTAGCGTTGTGCCATGTACCATTGGCGTGAAGCTCTTCTTGGAATCTGCCATGCTGAATCTATGCAGGACTTTGTCAATGTATGAATCTTGACACAAGCCTATCAGCCTTTTAGATCTATCCCGGTAGATCCGGATTCCAAGAACGTATGCGGCTTCACCCATGTATTTCATGGAAAAACAACTTCCAAGCCAGTCCTTTACCGACCGCAGCATTGGTACGTCGTTTCCGAGAAGCAGTATGTCATCGACATACAGAATAAGAAATACTATCTTGCTCCCACTAGTTTTCTTATACACGCATTGTTCTTCTTCGTTTCTGATGAAGTCAAATTGCTTGATCGCTTCATCAAAACGAAGATTCCAGCTCCTCGATGCTTGCTTCAATCCATAAATGGATTTATGAAGCTTGCATACTTTCCCAGCATTCTTTGGATCTATGTAACCGTCAGGTTGTGTCATATACACATCCTCTTCCAGAATTCCATTCAGGAAGGCGGTTTTCACGTCCATCTGCCAAATTTCATAATCATGAAAAGCTGCAGTTGCTAGTAGAATCCGAATAGATTTCATCATAGCCACTGGGGAATATGTTTCATCATAATCCACACCGTGAACTTGCCTGAAACCTTTTGCCACCAACCTGGCTTTATAAATCTGGACATTTCCATCCACGTCAATCTTCTTCTTGAAGATCCATTTGCACTCGATGGCTTTTACACCAGCGGGTAAGTCAACCAACGAAAACACTTGGTTGACCGACATGGAGTCCATTTCGGAATCAGTGGCCTTACGCCACTTAGAGGAATCTGGGCCCATCATGGCTTGATTGAAGTTCGATGGTTCATCACCATCAATGATCAGAAGATCATGACAGTTAGTCACGAGGAATCCTTGATATCTCTCGGGTTCGTGACGGATCCTCCCGGATCTTCGAACTTCAGGTACCACAGGTTCAGGCTCTACAATTTCTTGTAGGACCTCCTGCTGCTCTTCCTCATTAGGTTGAGCAGTATCCTGTTCATCTTGAATTTCTTCAAGCAGTACCTTACTCCCACTGTTTTTCTTAGAGAGAAACTCCCTCTCAAGAAAATTACAATCCCGGGCAACAAAAATCTTGTTCTCGGATCGTAGGTAGAAGTAATAAGCCTTGGTCTCCTTCGGATAACCAATGAAGTAGCATTTATCAGACTTTGGTGTAAGCTTGTCAGAGATTAATCTCTTGACATAGGCTTCACAACCCCAAATTCTAAGATAAGACAGCACTGGAGTTTCTCCAGTCCATAATTCATATGGTGTCTTAGCTACTGCTTTTGATGGCGCTCTATTTAGAGTGAACACTGCTGTTAGCAGAGCATATCCCCAAAGGGATATTGGAAGGTCTGTGTGACTCATCATAGACCGAACCATATCCAATAAGGTCCGATTCCTCCTCTCAGACACACCATTCCATTGAGGTGTTCCAGGAGGAGTGAGTTGGGAAACTATCCCACACTCTCTCAGATGATCACTGAACTCTTGGCTCAAGTATTCTCCTCCTCGGTCGGACCGAAGAGCTTTAATGCTTTTGCCAAGTTGGTTCTGTACTTCATTTTGGAATTCTCTGAATCTCTCAAACGATTCAGACTTATGTTTCATTAAATAAACATATCCATACCTGCTGAAATCATCAGTGAAGGTAATGAAGTACTGATAGTTTCCTCTTGCATTTGTGGACATTGGGCCACACACATCAGTGTGTATCAGGCCCAATAAGTCACTGGCCCTCTCGTTGGGTTTATTAAAGGGGGCCCGCGTCATTTTGCCCATCAGGCAGGATTCGCATTTCTCACATGACTCAAAGTCAAATGAGCCAAGAAGTCCATTCGAATGGAGCCTCTTAATGCGTTTCTCACTGATGTGCCCTAAACGACAATGCCATAGAAACGTTCGGTTCTCCTCATTAGGTTTGAACCGTTTGTTATTAATGTTATAAATTGGTGCGGATTGATCAAGTATGTAAAGCCCATTCGTAAGAGGGGCACAACCATATAACAAATTATTGCGATTGAAGGAACATAATTTATTCTTAACTGAAAAATCATAACCTTCCAAATCCAACAAAGAAACTGAAATAATATTTCTGCTTATCGCAGGTACAAAATAGCAGTTATTAAGTTCTAAAACCAATCCCGAAGGTAAAGACAACAAGTATGTGCCTACATCTAGTGCAGGAACTTTCGCTCCATTCCCAACTCGTAGCTCCACTTGTCCTTGCTTCAGCCTCCTACTGTTGCTGAGTGCCTGCATATTAGTACAAATATGAGCCCCACAACCAGTATCCATAACCCATGAGGTATTATCAGAAGTAGTTGTATTAACTTCTATAACAAAAATACCTGATGAAGAAGTCTCCAGAGTCTTCTTCTTCAATTCCTTTAGACCTTCCAAGAATTTCTTACATTCTCTCCTCCAATGCCCTGGTTCTTTGCAGAACCTGCAGATGTCAGTAGGCCCAGCCTTGGACTTGGGCTTGGGCTTTGACGTGTCCTTGTCCGAGACTTGAACAGCCTTAGCCTTTCCCTTGTCCTTGGCAGAGGATTTCTTAAAGCCCTTGCCCTTTTGCACCATAAGCACGTTGGGGTCCTTGGCTTTCCTCAAGTTGGGCTCTGCAGTCTTGAGCATTCCGTGAAGCTCAGGCAATGTCTTACTCAAGCCATGCATATTGAAGTTCAGGATGAACTGATCATAGCTTGCAGGTAAAGACTGCAGAACGATGTCGCAGGCAAGTTCCTGGCTGATAGGGCAGTCGAGTTTCTGAAGATGATCGAGATAACCCATCATCTTCAAGACATGAGGACTCACTGCCGCACTTGCAGCCATTTTGCAGTCTAAGAGGTTCTTAACAGTCTGGAACCTCTCAGTTCTTGCATGCTCCTGAAAAAGCGATTTCAGGCTTGCCATTATCTCGATGGGCGACAGCACACTCTCGAACTGCATTTGCAATTCAGGAGTCATGGTTGCCAACATCAGGCAATAGACATCATTTTCATCTGACGAATGCTTTTCCCAAGCATTGTGAAAATTCCTGGCGGCATTGTTTGGAGGCCTCTCGGGGAGGGGATCACGAAGGACATATTCCTTCTTCTCCTGCTTGAGGACCAGCCTCAAGTTCCTTGACCACGTCAGGAAGTTCGTTCCAGTCAGCTTCTCCTTGTCGAGAACAGACCGGATTGAGAATGTGTTTTGTGTGCTTGTTGTAGTCATTGCTGAAATTTAAGATAAAAAGGATTTTTAGTTTATATGTTCAATATGAGTAAACTCGCATTATATTCAATAACATTAGTTACCCTCAAAAGAATATAATGATTCCAAGATCCACATATAACTAAGATCAAAGTGGGCCACTGGCCGTCACCCAACCTTAGCTTATATCGGTAAGCCCTATTTCGGCTAATTATATCCGTGATATAACTCTTGGTTGTGAATCTGGGCCCGAGGCCCAATCCACTCTGATGTCTCAAGGCCCGGGACTCCCGATGGCCTAGTCAAGAAAACCAGACTATACAGTCATGTAATCACTAATGTCTGGGACTCCCAATAACATTAATGAATCACAAACTGTCTTACCCACACAAAAGATAGACACCCTCACACTGTAAGGCCATGTGTACGATTGAATGGGTTTCAACAGCTGACATAGACTGGACAAGACATCCAACGCTTGATATTGTTTGAGGTTTATAGGTTTTTTTTCTTAAAAAATTCATCCCAAAATAGAAGATTACTATTTTGGGAAACTTTCCATTTTGGGAAACCTACTGTTTTGGAAACTTTTATAATTGGAAACTTCCTAAAATTGGAAACTTTCTAACTATAGAAATTTCCTAAATATCCAAAACATGCAAATCTAGAAACTTCTATTCTAAAAAACTTTCTAATTTGAAATTTTGGAAACTGATTAATTTTAAAATCAAATTTTAATTATTAAATGAATTTTAAATTAAATTTGAAGAAGAGACTCAAATAACTGGCCCAATTGTTTTAACTTCTTGGCCCAAGGCCCAAGAATTGGTTTATGTCCAAGACATAACCCAATTGCCCAATTAAATGACATAACCGGTCTGGTTCATTAAAATTGGTCTAACCAAGATTAATTACTACGATAACCACAATTGTTAACCGGTTATTTACTAAACCGGATTTTCTCAATTTATTTGGTCCAACCAAATCAAATTAGAAAACCACTGGTTTAGGCACTAAATCCAATTTTAAACGACATTGGATTTCTTATCACGGTTTAACCAGATTTAATAAATTTTATTAAGTCTGTAAACCGTGACGATTAAATTTTAATTATATTAAACCGAACCGACCGATTGGTCACGTGAACCGATCACGACCGAGTCGCAAGCTTCACGCGATCGAGAGACGAGACACGATCGGGACAGCCGCAAGCATCACGCGATCGGGACGAGAGGCGGGACGGGACGGGACGGCTCGGGCCGAGAGAGGCGGGACGCGATCGGTCCATCTCTCGCGATCGGAACGACCACGCGACTCGATCCGGCAAAGCGATCGGTCCGTGCGTCAATCCGATCCGGACGTGTGATCCTTTGGCGATCAACACTCCGACGCATACCTTTCCAAAAAGGATCGGATCATGCGATTTTAGTTTAGGGTTTTTAACTTTGTTTCTTAAGTGTTTTACTTATCAATTTCAAGCAAAGATTGATTCAAACACTTCTAAACAACCTAAACATGATTCTAACAAGAAATCCTAAAAGAACCAATGGCTCTGATACCACTGAAGGATTGTTTAGTGTTTGTCCTGATTTAATTCTGTCAGATTAAACTCTACTAAACATATTGGATCTAGGTTCTCTTGCAGAATCATTAGGGGATCTCGAAATACCTTGTTATGCAGCGGAAGAATCAGGTATGAGTCAGAGATCAGCAGAACCACCAAGAGGTTGTTCCTCCAAAGGCTCACACACGCACACTAACAGGAAGATGGCTGCTAGACCAGAGAGAGGGAGGCGCAGAGAGAGAGAGGAGAGGCGCAGAGAGAGTTAGGAAAAAGAGAGCTAGGTCAAGTTTTAATTATAAAACCCTTGTCTAGTTCTGTTGGGCTTTTGGGCCCAATTCCCAGTCTGATTAAATCCCTTAGATTTAATCAGGCCCTTTAATCTCTCTAAGTATAGTAAATGCCTAGCACTTTTACCGTACTTCTGCTGAACCGTTCCCTCATAGTTTCCTGTTAGCTTAGGCGTGTGACCCATATGGGATCATATAATAAAGGCAATAAATCCAAGACTTATAGATCATGAGCGGACTCTAGCAAGCCATCATGACCCCCAGTATTATATGACTTATGTCTGATCATTGACATACTCTTACTTTCTAGAGATAGTACAGAGATTACCGGACATAATTCCAACAGTCGATGTGTGTTGTCTCATGTTGGCTACCATGAACTCGGACTTTCAAAAGCAATATGAGTATGTGGAGTCGCCAATAGAGATGATCAATGGCCTAAAAAGTATGTTTCAGGAGCAGGCACGAACTCAGAGATACCAGACGGTTAAGTCTCTAATTGAGTGCAAGCTACAAAAGGACGAACCAGTTAGTCCTCATGTCATTAAGATGATGGGTTATATTGATAACCTGGGGAAACTGGATTGTCCCATTAGCCAAGAGTTGGCTACTGACATCATTTTGCAGTCACTGCCGTCAAGCTATGATCAGTTTGTTATGAACTATAACATGAACAACTTGACAAAGACTTTGACTGAGTTGCATGGGATGCTCAAAACTGTTGAACCTAACATCAAGAAGGACACCCCAAATGTCCTTATGGTACAAAAGGGTAAAAAGTTTAAGAAACTTGGTAAGAACAAAGGTGATGGCAAGACGAGCTCGATTGTGAATCCAAGCGAGTCTAACCATGTTCCTAAGGTTAAAACCGGTCCTTCTAAAGATGATAAGTGCCATTATTGTAATGGTTATGGGCATTTGAAAAGAAACTGCAATAAATTCCTGGAAGATTATGAGAAGCTGAAGAAGACGTATTAGACTTCTTCTTCAGGTATTTATGTTATAGAAGTAAATGTTACTTCTTATGGTCCTACTTATTGAGTATTAGATACTGGTTGTGGTACTCATATTTGTACAAATATGCATGGCCTAAGCAAAAGTAGGATTTTGGAGAAAGGACAAGTGGACCTACGCGTGGGAAATGGAGCAAGAGTTGCTGCATTAGCCGTAGGAACATTTCATTTGTTTTGCCTTCTGGCTTGGTTTTTGAACTTAAGAACTGTTACTATGTACCTGCTATAAGCAGATATTATTTCTATTCCTTGTTCGGATATGGAAGGATATCAGTTTTCAAATTAAGAATAAGTGTTATTCATTTGATTACAATGATATGTTTTATGGTAGCGGTCCATTAGAGAATGGACTTTATGTTCTAAAACAAAACGTGCCTATCTATAACATTAGTACCAAGAGATTCAAGTCAAATGATACGAATCAAATTTTTTCTCTGGCATTGTCGTTTGGGCCACATAAATGAGAAACGGATTCAGAAGCTCCATAGTGATAGGCTTTTGGGCTCATTTGATTATGAATCATGTGAGAAATGCGAATCTTGTTTATTAAGCAAAATGACTGAGGCCCCTTTCAACAAAAGGTAGTGTCGATCGACACAAAAGGTGCGTCGATCGACACAGGTCGCGAACGAACAAAAATGAAAGGGCCAGAGACTTATTGGGGTTTATACATATGGATGTGTATGGCCCGATGAGCACAAGTGCTAGAGGAAACTTTCAGTACTTCATTACCTTTACTGATAATTTCAGTAGGTACGGTTATGTCTATTTAATGAGACATAAATCAGAATCTTTTGAAAAGTTCAAAGAGTTCCAACATGAAGTACAGAATCAACTTGGCAAAAGTATTAAAGCTCTACGATAAGATCGTGGAGGTGGATACTTAAGCTAAGAATTCAGTGATCATATGAGAGATTGTGGAATTGTTTCACAACTCACTCCTCCTGAATCGGACTGTATTGTATATGGTTCGATCAATGATGAGTCACTTAGATCTTCCATTATCCTTCTAGGGATACGCTCTAGAAATGTCTGCGTTTACACTAAATAGGGTTCCATAAAAATTAGTTACAAGGACACCGCATGAGATGTGGACTGGAAATGTTCCTAAATTGTCTTTCATGAAGATTTGGGGTTGTGAGGCTTATGTAAAACGTTTTAATCTCTGATAAGCTCGCACCCAAATCCGATGAAAGCTACTTCATTGGTTATTCTAAGGAGACCAAGGCATGTTACTTTTACAACCGGTCCGAGAACAAAATGTTTGTTGCTCGGAACTGTGTTTTTCTTGAGAGAGACTTTCTTTCCAGGAAGAACAGTGAGAGTAAAGTACAATTCGAAGAAATTCGAAAATCACAGGAGACTGCTCAACCTGATGAGGAAGAGCGGCAATTGGATCTACAAAGAGTTGTAGAACCTATACCTGTGGTGCCTGAAGTTCGCAAATCCGAGAGGATTCGTCACGAACCCGATAGATTTGGATTTTTCGTAACCAATTGCCATGATCTGTTGATCATTGAAAGTGACGAGCCTGCGAATTTTGAAGAAGCAATGATGGGCTCTTACTCCGAAAATGGCTGAAATCCGCTGAATCCGAAATGGGATCCATGTCATAGAACCAAGTATGACTTGGGTTGATTTACCCGATGGTGTAGAAGCCATTGTGCGTAAATGGATTTTCAAGAAGAAAAGTTGACATGGATGGTAATATTCAGATATACAAAGCTAGGTGGGTGGGAAAAGGTTTCAAGCAAATTCATGGTATTGAATATGAAGAAACCTATTCCCCGGTCACTATGCTTAAGTCCATTCGGATTTTCCTAGCAATTGCCGCTCATTATGATTATAAGATCGGGTAGATGGATATGAAAAATGTTTTCCATAATGGAATTCTGGAAGAGGATGTGTACATGACACAACCGGGAATTTTCACTGATCCTAAAGCTTCTAGGAAGGTATGCAAGCTTCATCGATCCATTTATGGATTGAAGCAAGCATCTCGGAGTTGGAATCTTCGTTTTGATGAAGCGGTCAAAAGGTTTGACTTCATCAGGAACGAAGAGGAATCGTGTGTTTTCAAGAAGACTAGTGGGAGCGTAGTTGCATTTCTAGCATTGTATGTTGATAACATACTGCTTCTCGGAAATGAAGTTCTATTGTTTCAGTCTGTTAAGACTTGACTCGAAAGTTGTTTTTCGATAAAAGCATGGGAGAAGCCGTATACATTCTTGGAATAAGAATCTATAGAGATAGATTGGACAAGCTAATTGGATTGTGTCAAGATACTTATACTGATAAGGTCTTGCACAGGTCCAGTATGCATGATTCCAAGAAGGGCTTCATGCCAATGACTCTTGGCATTACTCTTAGCAAGACGCAGTGTCCTTCGACGCATGCTGAGCGAGAGCGCATGAGGGCCAGACTACTGCTATAGTCATTAGATGTCTCAATATGTGATCTTAATTTTAGTGGGAGTTGTTGTTGTTGATTTTAGTTATGATATGATGTTCATGTAAACATAATTTGATTATGTTAATGAACTCTGACATCAGTATTATTTAATTATATTATTAAATAATAGTCCCAAAGCAATTTATGACATTTTATAGGTCATAAAGTATGTGACTTGATCATGAAACCCTATAAATGATAAATGACATAAATTAAGTTGGTCCCTGGTCAAGGTTGTTAAAGTGGGACATTAACAACCGCGTGAGACTAGTATGTGAGGTGACTGATGACTAAGTTTCATGGAGACATTAATAAGAGTATTAAAGTCAATCACATAGATATGTGTTGGAGAACACAGGATCGGACATGACCCACTAATGAGAACTCTACGGGATAGTTATATAAGTGTCATGAGAGTTTTCATTACGACTATAGAGTATAGTCCTTAGACCTGAGTTCATCATGTTTTCTTACATATGAATTGGTCCGCTTTAACCTTGTCAAACGTCAGCCGTAACTGGTGACTATAAAGGCATTGATTGGGCGTATCATGAAGTGTGTGAAGGAACAGGGATGTAACAAGATGGGATTTGTCCCTCCTATATAACAGGAGATAAATATCTCAGGGCCCATCGAAGATTTGATACTGAGAAATGTGTGGCCGCACTCAAACGAGGTGATTGTCAGTCATTTGTCTTGTCAGTATAAATCGGAGTTCGATGAACATGATTTTGGCTTAATAAGGATGACACGGATCTTGCCTTATGCCAGATCGAGATATAGAGACGAAGGGATTATGGGAATAGATGATTCCAGTACAAGTGGGAGATTATTGGGAATGTCCTGAAATCACACTTGTAATAACTCGAGAGATAGTTGTGTTATCGAAATTAGACATTCATATGATACTGGGTAATCATAATGCTTTGCTAGAAGCCACTTATGATCTATGAGTTTAGAACTCATTACTAGTATTATATGATCCTACAGGGTCACACACCTAAGCAGACTGGATATACTTCATGTGGGAATGATGTGAATGATCATTAATTTAATGATCAAATGTGTATTTGATACACATTAATATACATGTTTTGAGGATGCATCGATCGACACAAGTGTTGCATCGATCGATGCAAGGTGCAGATCGAAACAATGTTTCGATTTAATGACTTAATTAATCTCGGTTCGGTCCGGTGATTAATTAGGTTTTCCCAGGTCTATATATATGTGATATAGCACGACCTAGAGAACAAGTTGAAGCCTAATCGCAGACACCTCTCAGAAACACAAGCATTCCAAAGAGATCTGATCTCCCGGCACTATCATCCCGGTGGATTCCAGTTTGTGTGCGTGTGGATACCAGTAGAGGCGCAGTACTTGAGGCGCTTGAGAATCTCGAATGCTTGATCATCTTCCGCTGCTAATCTCCATGTAATTCGAGATCTGATTAGGGTTTCTAATTGGATTAGGAACTGCTAGAAATTCCAACAATAGGAAGATCCATAAGTCCTCTGATTACCTTGTTGAAAAGGCTTCTGGAAACCAGCATTCTGTCCAAAGCCAGAAGAGTTTTGATTGCTTGTGAAAGCACTCTTCTGTCCACTGAAGAATCTATTACCTTGATGTCCTCCAAACCTGTTTCCTTGGAAACCAGATCCTCCAATGTAGTTCACATCCTCTTCCTGACCATCTTCTTCAGCATTGATCACTTCAACATCTTGAGCAAAATGGACAGCTTTCTTCCCATCTAGAAGATTGCAAACAGTGTCCAACTTACTCTTAATATCAGCAATCTCCAGATTCTCTATCTTCCCACAAGACTCTTTCCTTCTCCTATCAGTAGTCTTGCAGCTATTAATGCTTACTAAGTTGTCTATCAGTTGCTTAGCTTGCTCAGGAGTCCTAGGGTTGAAATTTGCATTGCTGGAATTATCCAACGCGGTCTGGTATAGGAGATCTATACCTCTAAATAAAATGCCCAACAATGTTACCTCAGTGAATCCATGATGCGGCAGTCACGTTGGTACTTTTTAAATCTCATCCAGGCAGTCTTAAGAGGCTCTATAGGACCTTGGGAGAAAGTGAGAATGTCCTGTCTCGACTGATCAGAGCGAGCATCATCATAGAAGTGTCTCAGAAACTCACTTTTAACAGCGTCCCAAGTAGTAAACTTCCCAGGTGGAAGCTGTTTCAGCCAGGCAGCAGCATCTCCAGCGAGAGAGTAGGGGAAGAGTTTGAGAAACAGATAGTCATAGTTCACTCCATCATACTTCATCCCAGTGACTATGTCCTCAAACTCATCAATATGATCCATTGGCTGCTCATTAGGGAAACCATTGAAGGCATTCTGCCTCAGAAGAGAGTAGTAGATGGTCTTGATCTCGAAATCATTTCTCTCAAAACCAGGAGGTACAAGAGCTGACCGGTTAGCATGAAACTCATCCGGACGGTTATAGTCAGCTAAGGTCCTCTCATGAATAACAATCTGTCTACCTTGACCTTGTCCTTGCCCTTGTGCTTGTCGCGGTTCAGGCTCAGGTTCAGGTTCAGGATCAGGGATAACATTCCCTTCAGCATCAATCCGTTGCCCAGCAGCATTGTACGGATTGTTTTGTCGGTCCCTTAGGGTACCTTGAGCATCGGTCATTATAATCAGATGTTCTTGAACCATCCTTGCTCTTTGAACTTTCCTGTTAGTCCTCTATAGTTTAGCAAGCTCTTCAAGTTGGAGATTAACGAGGTTAGTATTCGGATTACTTCTGGTATCACGCGTCTGCATAAACCGTCTGTAATCGCAGTGCAACGATCCATGCTAAGGTGAAACGATCGACTCAACTCCAGTCGCTTAGTAACGATCGACACAAAAGAGTAATGATCGATGCTAGGAGATTGTTAAACCTGCGACAGAGAAGAAACAGAGAAAAGTTAGTAACCAAAAACAAAAAAAAATAAAAATCCTAGTCTAGACCCTAAGTTCAAATCTATCGAAGACTCAAAAGAGTGCCTGGCAACGGCGCCAAAAACTTGATAGGTCGAGTTTTAATCCCTATACTAACTGCAAGTGCACAGTAATGTGAATGTAGTACTTAGGTATCGAATCCACAAGGACTCTGGGCAACGATAGATTTAGAGCAGTCAAGATTAAACTAGGAGAAAGAAAATATAGTGAGAAACTAAAAACAAAGCAGGAAAGTAAATCAGTAGCAAGATCGGTTTGTAGGCAATTAACTAAAAGCGCTAAGTCTAGGGAGTTCTCAGGAAATCAGACAAGCAGATAAATCATTCAGTCATGATCAAATTAAGTACGGTTCTAGAACTCAAACACAGATATAGAATTAACCAACTTTCGATGTGAGAATTCTCTAAGCCTAATTGCAGAAATCCAAATTTCTTTGTAATTCCTAACAGATTAAACTAGCTTTAAGATTAAGTTCGATATGTTCACAATTCAATTAAACCAAATTTCTTTGCGAGTAATTCAATTGCTCAACCTAAATAGTTCATATTCTAAACCACACTTTCGTGTCAATTTAATAACCTAAGATCTAGATTCTAAGTGATCAGGTTAGAAACTAGTGTTAAGCACAATTTAGATTGAAGAACAATTATGATATGAATCCTTAAATGAATTAATTATATCTAGAAAGTCATAAAATCCTTAATGAGAATCCCTAAACCTAACTATGAATTTACTCAGACATAGAATATGAAAACATAATCAATGAAATAATAGATTGCATAAAAGAGAGTAAAGAAGTAAAGGGGTTCGAAATCTTCTCCAAAAAGCAGAAAGCAGTACAGGATTAGATCAGCCCCAAGCTCTAAAAACTCTATGCTCAAAGTATGAAAGCGTATCTAAAAACTGATGTAAAAACCTAATTATATAAGCTAATCACGTCTTGGGGCTTCTTTGTAATTATCAGGAACTTCTGGGCAATACTGCAATTTCTTCATTCTTCATTAACCGTCGAGGAAAGGCCCATCTCGCTCGTGTGTCGATCGATGCACGATGTGTGTCGATCGATGCATTACTCTGTTTTGGACAGTGAACTCTATCTCTCGGTCAAAGCACCCAAAATGCTCCAAAAAGCTCAAATAACTCCAATTCCGCTCCAAACGTGCATATATCTAATAACACCTGTAAAAGACTCTAAAGAAACACTAAAAGACTCTAAAACACACTTATATCATGGTCTAAAACCGGTAAAAACCATGATATACCACCATGTCTGCGTAGTTCATGTTCACATAATATACATCCAATATATATGTTTATGTTTTACTCGTCCATATTGAAAGTTTATGTGTACATTTGTATGTGGATACTATTTTAATGTATTATTCATACCACAAGTTTTTAACATCCAAAAGTTTTGATCCAAAAATACTAAATATATCAAATTGAGTATCAAAATATAGAGAGAAAACTGAATACAATTTATAGTATTAAAAAATTAATTTAAGTTTCTTAAAAACTTAGAAATTGAGAGAGAGATGAGACGGAGAGAGAGAGAAATGAGAGAGAGAAATATAAGAGTCAAAAATTTATTTCCCACATTCCCATGATTCCCCAAATTCCAAACTAACTTACTTTACCAAATCAAATTTCAATCATTTGGAGGACCATTTAGGCATTATTAGCCCCCAAAATGTGTACATTGGCACAAGTGTCTCTCCTTATAATATTTATAAATGAAAGTGTCTCTTTGTGTAATATTGTGATGATCTTGTGTAATTCATGGATTGAAATAAGGGTTGAAATACTCTTAAAAATTTTCTCTCATTCCATCATTATCTGAGTTTATATTTCACATCATCTGAATTATACTATATCAAATTAACTAATAATGACAGTTCTTATATATAAAAAATTAAGAATTATGTTTTTTGTAAAGTATTAAATAAAAATGAGTTTTCGGACGATTTCGCAAGGGTTCTATACCTAGTTTTATAGTAATATCCCAACTTAATAACAACAAAAAGACGTCACGATTGTATTGTTACATTGTTTATAATTTATCATGAAAAAAATATTATTATGAAAGGTATTCTAAAACCCACTAATATTGATCACAATTTCCAAAAGTTATAATCTGCTTTGAAATCACTCTTTGATTTTCATGCTATGAGACAATCAAAGTGACAAATATGTCATTTTTACCAAAATACTATCATAACTCTTAGAATAAGATTTTTTTTTTCCAAAAAAAACTCTTAGAATAAGATATATACACAGAGTTGGCAAAAATTCTACATATGATTACTTATTTATTTTTGCTATGGGAAGTCCATCATCAATCTTCTCGCTCCATGTTTCTAACTCAGAACATGGTGCACTTGACTTAGCTTTCTATATAAACACTTGCAAACACACCCTTCTCGCCCCAACAACATTCCCATAACCTTCTCTCTCTCTCTCTCTCTCTCTCTCTCTCTCTCTCTCTCTCAAAACAGATCACAGAAAAAGAAAGAAAGAAGAAAACAGAGTGAGATGGGAATAGTGATTGTGATGATTGGTTTTCTCTTCGTCATCGTCTCCCTCTGTTCTGCTCTTCTTCGATGGAACCAAATGCGTTACACCAAGACTAATCTCCCTCCTGGAACTATGGGCTGGCCAATCTTTGGAGAAACAACCGAGTTCCTCAAACAAGGCCCTGACTTTATGAGAAACCAAAGACTCCGGTAAAATACTCAAAATAATGAAATCAAGATTTCAATTTTTCTTCTTAATTCTAACTTGGGATCAACAGATATGGGAGTTTCTTCAAATCGCATCTTCTGGGTTGTCCAACGTTAGTCTCGATGGACACAGAGATCAACAGATACATCTTAAAGAACGAATCGAAAGGTTTGGTTCCTGGTTATCCACAATCGATGCTTGACATTCTCGGGACTTGTAATATGGCTGCCGTTCACGGTTCGAGTCACCGCCTTATGAGAGGCTCGCTTCTTTCACTCATCAGCTCAACTATGATGAGAGATCACATCTTGCCCAAAGTTGATCACTTCATGAGAAGCTATCTTGGTCAGTGGAGTGATGTTGAGAATATTGATATCCAGGATAAGACCAAACATGTATGTTTTCATCTCCCTCTCTGTTTTTACTTTATGTTTAATAAGTCTCTATACCTTTGTATGTGGATTTAATGTTTTCAATATGTCAGATAAATTATGCAATTTAAATTCTTAGATAGTTTTAGGTGGATCGATTATCATTCCTAAAACCAGCTGTTCTCTGTTTTTAAGTAAATAATGTTTGCTATAATGCCATTTGTTAAAGAACTAATAAAATGACTAAATTATTATGTTTTATAAATTAATGGTAAAAACTTTTTTTTTTAACCAAATTAATGGTAAAAACTTATTAACTTATGTAGATGTAAATTAGTAAAAGATAGTCAAGGCTTGAAGTATAAAATAGTTATTTATTTATTTTGGCCAGAAGAAATTTCAACGTATACGAGCAGAAAATTTTATAACATCAACTTAAAACTGTGGAGGGAAGCTTTAGTTATATGGATGCAGCATGGGCATAATATTAAGTAACTGAGAATATTTGTCTTTAGTTATATTATATCCGAGAATATTTTTAATGTCAGAAATTTTTTATGTATATTTTGTGTACCTAAATGTTTTTGTTTTGTTTCGGTGGGCTTCGTGCAGATGGCATTTTTATCTTCTTTGACACAAATAGCTGGGAATTTAAGGAAGCCACTCGTTGAAGAATTCAAAATTGCGTTCTTCAAGCTTGTTGTTGGAACTCTATCCGTCCCAATCGATCTTCCGGGCACAAACTATCGTTGCGGAATCCAAGTAAAATCTTCGATCGATGTTTCAAAGATAATTGAATTTGAAAAAATATCATAAACTGAACCCTTCTTGGGTGCTTTTTAGGCAAGAAAGAACATTGATAGGTTGCTTAGAGAGCTGATGCAAGAACGTAGAGATTCTGGAGAAACATTCACAGACATGTTAGGTTACTTGATGAAGAAGGAAGACAACCGATACCCGTTAACCGATGAAGAGATAAGAGACCAAGTCGTGACGATCTTGTATTCGGGTTACGAAACTGTCTCTACGACTTCAATGATGGCTCTTAAATACCTCTATGATCATCCAAAAGCTCTTGAAGAACTCAGAGTATGTCCCTAAGACAGAACAAAACCGGTTTAATGATTCTCCGGTTTAATACGGTTCGGTTTTTTGATATTGGGCTATTTTGTAAATGCAGAGAGAGCATTTGGCTATAAGGGAAAGAAAACGACCAGAGGAACCACTCGATTTGGAGGATGTGAAGTCAATGAAGTTCACTCGAGCTGTGAGTAATTAATATGAATGTTTCTTACAGTTATTAATCATTATCCATTAGTAATAATTGTTTTTTGAACTATATTAGTAATAAATATTACAGGTGATATTTGAGACATCAAGATTAGCAACAATCGTTAATGGGGTCCTGAGGAAAACTACTCGTGACTTGGAAATCAATGGTACGTGTATACATTTCTTATTTCAATTTTCTTTTTTGTTGGGTTTATAATAAATTTACAATATTAAATTTATGAAAAAGAGAGAAATAATGTGAGCATGTGGTGGACCTTCGAGTAGATCAATGATTTAGAGTGTATTATGAATACAAACCAAGTCCAGCGATGAAAGCATCCTCCTTTGTGTGAGCCCTCCATGGTTTCTATTTTCCAATAATTTTGACAGAATATAAACCTTTTTATGTGTTCTTTAAATGATTTTTAATATTCTTCACAAATGCTGATCATGATCTTTAATAATTGTAGGTTTTTTAATCCCAAAAGGATGGAGAATTTACGTATACACGAGGGAAATTAATTACGACACAAATCTTTACAAGGACCCATTGATCTTTAATCCATGGAGATGGATGGTAAGCATCAATTTCATAATAAATCTAGTTTTATATATTCATAATGTTTTGTAATTTAATTTATTATTTCAAGATAACCTATAATTATCTCTCTATGATTCCAACTTATCAACTGGTGAGACAATAATATTATAAAATCTTGCATGGAAAACGACCTTAGTAGTAAATTGTAAAAATAAAGTTTTATTCATTGAGAACTTTTAAACTGTAAGTAATCTGAAACGAACAGAGTAAAAAAATTAATACAGTTGTGACCGTGATATTTATTAGTTTCGCGAAATAACTTTATTGAAAAATTAATTGGGTTGAAAACTTATTTGAGATCCAAAAATCCTATTAATTAATTTACCGAATTATTAATTTACCGAATATTAATTTATAGAGTTTATAATTTATTATATGATCTTATGTTTCCTTTCTTTTTGCCTAAACTGTGTGGTTTTATAAGTCTGTTTATATGGAATTTGTGAATGAAGGAGAAGAGCTTAGAGTCACAGAACTCATGCTTTGTGTTTGGAGGTGGGACAAGGCTTTGCCCTGGGAAGGAACTAGGGATTGTTGAGATCTCGAGCTTCCTCCATTATTTTGTTACCAGATACAGGTCAGTTCTTTATCAAACATTTAATATCTTATTTTTATATTTTTGAGTTATTATGATTTGATATGAGAAGTTTGTGTTGATGGTAATACTGTGTGCTGAATTGATTATCATGGCAGATGGGAGGAGATAGGAGGCGATAAATTAATGGTGTTTCCAAGAGTTTTTGCACCAAAAGGCTTCCATCTTAGGATTTTACCTTACTAACGTGTTTTAAAAAAAATATAACTCTAGAAGAAGCACATGAAGAGACAAGAGAAGAAGATCTAATTTTATTTTTTTGCTCATATAATGACCCATATGTTGATCTCATTTAAGAATTTCCTGGTCATATGTACATAACCATGAGCAGCTTAATTTATGAATATATCTCTATTTGTATCTTCCTGCTAATATCTTGAGTAACCTTGTACAAAATTTAATTAAATTCTCCATAGAAAACATACAACAAAAGATAGATATGTTACTTTAGATCATTTTAGTCTTTGGAACTATATAAAACATAATGGGTTTACAGAAATAGACGATTTGTTAGGCCAGGTCACGCCCATGGCCCAATATCTATTTTTGTCAGATTAGTGAGGAATAGATGAGTACGTTTTATCCCGTGCGACGAATGACGTTTTTCTAAACCAAAATCGAGTTGATTGATTGGAAGAAAAACCCATCAAGTAAATTGGATTAATTGTACTGAATGTACCTTTTTTAGAAAGTAATAGCAAACTTGTATCTTTTAAATTCTTTTTGCAATTGTGTATTTTTTTTTGTCTTTTAGTGGTGGCTAATGACCATTTAACATTATTTTTTTGTCTTTTAGTTATAGATAGTTAATTATACAAAGCCATCCACAGCTCATCTTCTATCCATCCGATTTTTTTTTTTTAATTCTTTTCTTTTCTCTTACACTCTCTTTCTTACTTTATGCATTAATTTTTACCCCACATTTTTTTGACTGTGGATAGGATGAATTGGGTGAGGTTTTCGGACTTATAGATCATCGGAATGGAGAGAGAATCGATCGATCTATCGGAAATCCAAAAGAAAAAAAAATTTGGACTTAAAAAAATTTTGCGAATAGATAGTTTATCCATCCACGTGGATACTTATGATGGACAAGATGCTTAACAAGATGATTTAACATATGATGTTAGACGATCACATAAATGATGAATCCAAAAATATGTTTACCATGGGGAAATATTTACCATATGATTATGTCCACTTTTTTTTTTTTTGGAATTCCGGTAGCTCGTTAAATTCTCTCTCCATTCCGCTGATCTAAATCGCCAAAAATATCTTCTATCGGAACCTATCCACCATTCAAAAAACAATGGGTGAAAATAAATGCAAAAGTAAGAAAGAAAAGGGAAAAGAAAAGAAAAGAAAAAAGAAAAAAAAGAAGAAAGAAAATGGGTTGATTTTCGGTGGAAAAGAAAAAGAAAAAAGTGAGAAAAAGAAAGTTGGAGGATAAAATTGTCTTTTTGTTGGTGGACCATATAAAAAAAAATACAAATTAGCAAAGTCTTTTGGAAAAGTACAAAATTGAACAAAAAATAAAATAAAAAGATATACTGGATGCAATTCACCCCAAAGTAAATTTCTCTATTAGTGGATTCTAATATTAAATCTTTAATTTGATTGCGCTTTACTTAGAGCTCCTGTTTTCGTAATATAAGAACATTAGGTAAGTCTTACAGTTGACCAAAACAAAATGTAAGACAGTAAGTCTTACAAGGAGGTCACTTAAGGCCCAGTTAGCTAGAGAGCCAGCAAACCCATTAGAGGTTTGAGTAATTAAACAAACGGATAGAATATCCAATAAAACACCACGAACCTCTGTCCGATTTTAGAGTTGACTGATCATATGAAGATAATCCGATTGGACTACCAATATTTGTAAACTAATCTCAACAATATACACACAGAAAAACGAAACTGTAGGGATATCAATTCAAGTCTCATATACAAAATTAGACAAATATTATATAGTATATAAACAAAGTTAACACTGATTAGTATAAGACCACATCCATCGGAGTATTTAACGGGGTTCTTAGCGTTAATACCTAGGCAAAATTAAGAAACCCCCCATAATAGTTCTTTAGCTAAGAGACTTTAAGAACCCGGCTCGTCACTGTTCACTACACATGGGTTCACCGCTGTACCTGCTCTAAGACCATTCGGAAAATAACCTAAAAAATCTATGTAAGTTTTGCCACTTAAAACCAAAGTGTACAATATTTAATAGAAGAATTGGACATAGGTTAGAAAAACCCAACAAATGGTATCCAAGCCATGTTCTGAAAAGTGGACCTGGAGAAATGGGTATGGGCTATGCTTGTTTTTGTGGAAGGAAAGCCCTCTAGATCACTAGGTGATCTCGTGATTCAGGGTGCCGGTGACTTGTATCAAAAGTCTTCCTAACGATGCTTCAAGAGCTAGGTGAAGAGTTCACATGAGGTTTCAGACCAAAAGTTTATGCGGTTTTTGGTTTGGGTGAAGATTGTTGGAATATTAATCCAAGTCATACATCAGAAATTTAGAAAAATATTATCTACTATATAAGCAATGTCTAACTTTAATTAATATGAGATCTTTTGAGAAAATTTTAAAAATAAATTTATGTGGGTTTTGCTGTTTGGGTCCAAAACGGATCATATCATACTGATGGAAGAGTTGGATATAGGCTTTAAAACCTCAACAAAACCAACATTACACACATGACTGAAGAAAAAATTGACCTCGACAAATTTTTAGAAATGAAAAAGTTGGAACGTTGAGGAAAGTAGTTGATTTCATTGAGAAGAGGAGATGTATATAACGGTTGAAAAAAAATTATTGTTGGAGAAATATATTAGGACATAATGTCTCACATTGGAAGTTGGAAGAAATTTCAAGTAATCTATAAGAAATATGGGTCAGTCCACTCATTGCCAATTGTTTCAAGTTGGAAGCCCATATAAACTAATATGGTATCAGAACTCGATCCATGATGTCCAATCTGATCTATAATTGGTCCATCGATCCTTACTTAAACACTCCGAGATTAATGTTAAAAAGCCACTACCTCACATGAGCGTATTAGGACATAAAGTCTCACATCGAAAGTTGGAAATGATCTCAAGTAATATATAATATCACTACAAGAAAACACGCAAAAACCGACGGACAAAATCGTCGGATATCCGTCGGTAAGGGCCCTTCCTGACGGATTTCCAACCGGACAAAAGCATCGGTTCTATCTTGTCGGAAAAAAATGTTCCGTTGGAAATCTTTAGGTAATTTTCGACGATCTTTTACCGACGGATTATCGACGGACAGAGTACCGACGGATTATCGACGGATAGAGTACCGACAGATTACCGAATACATAACCGACAACCCTGTTGTTGGTAATCCGTCGGGATATGCCGTCGGTAAGCCGTCAAAACGGCGGAAATTACCGACAGTTTACCGATGGTTTTTCGAAAGGCGTTAACCGACGAATAACCGACTGCATATCACCGACCGATTACCAAAGGTATTTACCGACAATTTACCGAAGGATTTTACCGACGGTTTACCGACGGCTTATAACCGACGGTTTACCGATTGATAAAAAGCTACGGTTTACCGACGGCAATAAGACCGACGGACTACCAATGGAATTTTACCGACGGGTTTCCGACGACTATTACTGACGGCTTACCAGGGTTTTTATATAAATTTTTAATTACAAAATTTAATATAATAAGTATATAATTTTTTTTTAAATAATATTTATATAATTATTATATATTATATATTATTTTTATATAATTATTATATTAAATTTTGTAATTAAAAATTTATATAAAATTTTGTTTATTAAATTTTTTTATATAAACAAAAAGTTATTATAAAATTAAAATATTAAAAATATTTATAAAAAGGTTTTAAAATTACATAAGACGGGATCCACATCCCATACCCGTACCCATCCCCATCCCTGAAGCTCCCGTTCCCGCTTTCGGTGCCGCTCCTGGAGCTACCGCTTCCGTTTTTTCCGGAAGAGAGCCGTACTTGATGAAGTTATTAACCTGATCTTGCATCACTTTCATCTTCTGTTCGGTTTCGGCCTTCTCCACTCGCATCTGAGCCTCAATCCGCGCCTGGTTCAACTTCAACGCTGCAATTTCCTCATTCTTCTCCCTCGAGGCTTCGGCGAAGGTGTCATTCTCTGGACGGAAACGAGACATCGGTGTCAAGACTCTCTCCGACAAGTTTCCTAGAAGAGCCTTCTTTATGCACTTTAAACGCATATCCCCTTGTGCAATATCGTGGATAAGACTTTGTGTTGTAGTGGAGGCCGTTGACTATGTCTATTAACCAATCTTCTGGTTTGTGATCGTACTTCACTTTATTGTTCACCTAAAAATATAACGCGATGGGAGTTAATGAGATTATCAAATTCCGGGGTTTTTGTGTGATATAACGCGATGGGAGTTAATGAGATTATCAAATGCCGTCTCTTCATTGTTATATTGAGCCACAACAGAACCCTCCACTTTAGAGGGGTTCTTAACCTTCCTTTTCAGGTGAAACATATAGCGCTCGAAGGGATACATCCACCGATATTGTACCGGACCACCTAGTCTAGCTCCTTCTGGGAGATGAATAGGCAGATGCTCCATAACATCAAAGAAAGACGGTGGAAATATCTTCTCTAGATTGCATATGATCTTAGGAATGTTTTGCTCCAAATTTCTCATGCCATCAGCTGTAAGTGACCTCATGCAGATATCCCTGAAAAAAGCTCCCACCGCTGCAATTGCTTTGTGAACATCTTTAGCGAGGAGATGAGCAAATGCAAATGGTAGCAGTCGTTGCATCACAACATGACAATCATGGCTTTTCATTCCAATAAACTTTCCTCCATCAGTGTCCACACAATTACGTAACCGTCAGAAAATTTAACTCGTCGCATAATCCACTCAAAGAACTCTTCCTTCGACTGTGGGTCGAACCAATACGCTGGAATTGGAGGTTTTCCGTTCTTCTGTAGATGAATTTCAGGCCGAGCACAAATTTCTGGCAAATCAAGCCTAGACTTGACATTATCTTTTGTCTTCCCTTGCACATTCAGAACTGTGTTCATGATGTTATCAAAGAAGTTTTTCTCAATGTACATGACATCAAGATTATGCCTTAGTAGTTGGTCCTTCCAATATGGTAAATCCCAGAAGATGCTTTGCTTGTGCCAGTTGTGGCATAAACCAGCTTCGTATACATTATCATGCCCATTCCCACCACATTCCAGAGTTCTTAGCGCACCAAAGCCTTCAAATAGCCCCAAAGTAACTGAACCGCCGTCTTGGAGAATAGGATCATTAAACAATTTTCTCCCCTTCGTAAAAAGTTTAGTGTTTCTCTGATATAGATGATCATGCGGTAGAAATCTTCTATGACAGTCAAACCAAGACTATTTGCGTCCATTATTCAACTAGAATTCATCAGTCTTTTCCTGACAATAGGGACATGCTAACCTCCCATGTGTTGTCCATCTGGATAACATACCATAAGCCAGAAAATCGCTAATGGTCCACATTAGTACAACTCTCATCAGAAAATTTTCCTTGCAGGAGACATCATATGCTTCAACACCGGGCACCCATAACATTTGCAACTCATATATCAATGGCTGCAAAAATACGTCAAGTGCTCTTCTTGGATGCTCAGGCCCGGGAACGAGTATGGAGAGGAAAAGAAACTCTCGACGCATGCACATAGTTGGCGGTAGGTTATAAGGAGTAAGAATCACTGGCCACAACGATTGCATCTGACGGATGTGCAATCTCTTCTATGCTCCGCATACCATCTCATTTCCCCCGCAGTTCGTTCTGATTGGTATAATCGCTTCAACCTTTCGGTTAACGACAAATACCACATTCGTTTGAACGAAACCTTAGCTCTTTCCCTTGTATCCTGATAGCGCGGCTTCCGAAAAAATTTACATTCCAAACGGTATTCATCTTCTTCTCAGTATATCATGTAGTTGTCGATGCACACATCTATCATCTGGTACGGTAATCCAAGTCCTTTAACAAGTTTCTCGACCTCGTTGTTTGAACCTGACGCAAGATTGTGTTTAGGAAGAATATCTTTCACAAAATCGCAAACCTCATCCACACATTCCTCTGAAAAATTTTAGTCCGTCTTTATGCCCATTAATCTAGTTGCATATGATAATGGCGAATGACCCTCTTTGCAAACCATCATAAAGCGGCGGCTTTGCTGCATCTAACATATCAAAAAATCACCTAGCTTCTACATTAGGTTCCTCATCTACCCTAGGAATTTGATATTCACCTAGTTCCCGAAAATTTTCTCGATATGCATCATTAACCATCTTAACGGTACCTACACCAAAATCTACATCCGCACTATAAGGTTCGCTAGAACTAACATTAGGTTTCGACCTACTAGTACTACCATAAGGTTCTCTACTACTACTTGCATAATCAGATGTTTCCCAGTGATGATACCAAATCTTATAATCCGCCATAAACCCAACTAAATACAAGTGATGCTATACTTCGCCAATCGTAGGATTTCTAACATTTCGACACTGAGTACATGGGCATTTTAACTTACCGGTTTCCTGGGTATGTGGTTGATTGCAAGCTACCGTCATGAATTCCATAATACCGAGTGCATATTCGGTGTGCAATAAGGTCGTCGCCTCATCAATCCTTGGTCCGTCCATCCACAATCTGTGATATTTAGAAGAAGACATTTTTCTTGGTAATCAACAGTATTAGAGTGTGTGAGAGAGAGAGAGAGAGAGAGAGAGAGAGAGAGAGATAGAGAGAGAGAGAGAGAGAGAGAGAGAGAGAGAGAGAGAGACTGAGAGAGAGAGAGAGGAGAGAGAGAGAGAGAGAGAGAGAGGAGAGAGTCGAGAACGAGAGAGAGAGAGAGAGAGAGAGAGAGAGAGAGTGAGAGTGAGTGAGAGATTGGTGTGGAGGAGAAGAGAGAAACATTTGGTATTTCTAGGAAATTAACCGACAGAAAACCGACAGATATAGCCGTTATATATCGGAAATCAGTCGGTTTTGTGTCGGTCCAACATATACATAACGACTATATTAAAGTATCTATTAACGGTAACATAGAACCGACAGGTTCCCGACGGAATCCCGACGGGATCCGGTTACTGTCGAAAATCCGTCGGAAATTTTCTGACGGCCAGTCTACCCGTCGGAATTTACCGACGAAAATCCAACGAAAGTTATACTGTCGATTATCTATCGGTATACCATCGACATTTCCGATGGATTTATTTCCTTCTGTATATCCGTCGGTTATAGCCATGTTTTCTTGTAGTGTATATAGGTCAATCCAGTTTTAGCCAATAACCATATCATTTAATATTAATTGCTTTCCTTAATATGTGGAAGAAATCACAAACCTTAAAGCTGAAAATTATCAAAACGACGTTGTCTTGTCAGTCTTTTCCTTTATCGAGAAAAATTTAGGGAAACGATGTCAGTTTCCTATTTTTATTTTGTTTGTGAAACGATAAAAACATGGTTTCGGTAAAAAAAACCACAAATTGGTTAGATTGATTTACTTAGAGGGTGTTATTCAATCATAGATTTAAACTCAATTCTCTAAGTTTTTTAATCTTCGAGATTTAAAAATTTGATTTAAGATTAATGAATTCATGTGTGCCGCTACTAAAATCTCTCCAATATAACTTTGATTTATTTACTCATGAAACACTATTGAAATTCATTTCAAATGACTCTATATATAAAGATTTTAAAATTGTTTACTTTTCAATAACAATGAATTTAAAAGAGTATTTGAAATCTTAATTGAATCAATCCACATAGAAAACTTTAGTATGGCTCTAACGACAATTAGGGTTTTCAGAGGCGATTTCGAGCGATCTCCCATTTGTTTCCTTTTCTATGTGACTTTGAGAGATTGATTCTCAGATAAAGTGTTTGAGATCCTTTTACTGCTGTGTGCAGTCCGTTTTTGCATTGTTTGGAGCTAAGGTTTTGGAGTTAGGGTTTTGATTATAGCTAAGCTTCAATACACGAGCGTTCGATCGTTCGGATTTCTCATTTATTTGGAGCACGTGGGTGATTCAGGTTGATAGGATAGGTTTATCTGGTGGCGTTTCAGTGAATTTTATGGCTGGTAACAAGACCTGATATAACATTTTTGTTTTTCGCCAGAAGAGAAAGGTAAAGCAATACAAGGATCCAATCGATGGAAACAAGATTGTCCTATAAGATTACCTAGTGTGGAAAACTCTGATTTGATTGAAGATAATAAGATAACGCTTATTTGTCGGGTAACGAATCCGCTTATGCAACGTCCAAGTGCAGTGATTAATTTTATGGCTCAAGTTTGTGAAAGAGCTGGGAAGGGAACTATTTATGTTCAAGTTTGAAAGAGAATCAGATCTGGAAAGAGTTCTTTCTGGAGCTCCATTCCACTACAAGCGTTGGATGTTGGTAATCCAAAGATGGGAGCCTGTTATTTCAGACACCTTCCCTTGCATGATTCCATTCTGGATTACAATCCACGATCCACCTCTCCATTAATGGAAGGGAGATATTCTTCCGGACATAAGAAAAGAGTTAGGCAGCTTCTCGAAATTTTATACGAAGGGGGAGGGGTGAGTTCTGGTGCATGTCAATGCCTTGAAACCCCTAATCATGAAGAAAGATTTCACTTTTCCTACATGAGAGGAAGCTGCTCTAGAAATTGAGTATGATAAACTCGAAAAGCATTGCTTTCGGTGCCTAAGAGTACATCATGAAGATAAGGATTGCCCGTTAGCCGAAGATAAAAAAACCTTTAGATATAAAGGTTATGGGGATCTCTCAGCAAAATACAATTCACAGGCTAAAATCAGATAAACAAAGGCATGATCTGCAAAGATATAGTAATAGAGGACAATATCAAAGAAGTAATGTAGAAGCAAGTAAAAGAAGAAGAAGTCTGTCACCGATTATTTCTTCTAGAGGAAGATATCGTTCCCCGGTTACTCTATCTCTTAGAAGAAGACCTTGTAATGAAGATGGTCGAAGGGACATACATTTCAAATTCTCTCTGTTTCAAACACTCGATTTCAGGGTCCTGAGCTCCTAAGTAGATCAACTAGACAAAGGCTTCGAGCGGAAGTATCTTTAGAAACACATGTTAATGGCTCTGAAGAAGGTGTTTCTTCATTGCATTTCCGTATGGGGAAAGCATAACCTACTACTCAGAGAGTGGTTAAGAAGATTCCACCAAGAAGGAAAATTTTAAATGTCACCTTACCACTGAATAGTGTAAGGAAGCAAAGACAAGATAATCAATACTGAAAAGGAACGCAAGAGTAACAAGCGTCGATTCATATCTACTAATACCACCATGAAGGATGTTTTGGTTGTTAATCCTGATTCAATTCACAGATTCAACAGTTCCTAAACATGCGGATCTAGGTTCTCTTGAATAGAAACATTATGATCTCACCTTATACCTGTTTATGCAGCGGAAAGAGAAGGTATATCAGAGATCAGAGAGCCACCAAGTGATAACTCCTCCAGAGGTTCACACACGCACACCAAGCAGGAAGAGAGGCTGCTAGACCAAGGGAGAGGAGGCGCAGAGAGAGAGGAGAGATCGCGGCTGGGGCTTAGGGTTAGGGAGAAAGAGATTTGGGTTTTAGTTTATAAAACCCTTCTCTTTCCCTTTTGGGCTTTTGGGCCCAAATACCAATCTGATTAAATCCCTTGGATTTAATCAGACCCATTAATCTCTCTCCAAGTACGACAAATGCCTGGCACTTTTACCGTACTTCTGCTAAGCCGTTCCTACACATTTTCCTGTTAGCTTAGGCGTGTGACCCATATGGGATCATATAATAAAGGCAATAAGTCCAAGACTTATAGATCATGAGCGGACTCTAGCAAGCCATCATGACCCCCAGTATTATATGACTTATGTCTGATCATTGACATACTCTTACTTTCTAGAGACAGTACCGAGATTACTGGACACAATTCCAACAATCTCCCACTTGTACTGGAATCTCTGTATTCATAATCCTTTTGTCACAATATCTCGATTAGTCATAAGGCAAGATTGGTGTCATCCTTATAAAGCCTAATCTTGTTCATCGGACTCTGATTCGATACTGACAATCCAAACGACTCGGGACAGTCCGTTTGAGCATGGCCATGCATTTTCCAGTATTCAAATCTCCGATTGGCCTAGAGATATTCACTCCATTTATATTGGAGGGACAAATCCCGTCTTGTTCCATCACTGTAAACTACTCATTTCATAATGTACCCAAACAAGGTCCTTATAACTATCGCAGAACGATAGCGTTAGACAATGATCAAAGTGCATTAGTCCATGTGCAGTCACATGCATGCGAACTCAGGTCTAAGGACTATACTCTATAGTCGTAGTGAGAATCTCTTATGACACAGATATAAATATCCTGAAGAGTTCTCATAATCGGGTCTTGTCCGGTCGTATGTTCCCAACATACACCTATGTATTGACTTTGATGCCGCGCATCTATGACACACTGAGACTTTGTCATAAGTCACATACCAATCTAGTCTCACACGGTTGTTGGTGTTCCAATTTCAACAACCTTCGACTAGGGACAGGTTGATATAATCCATCTATCAAATATAGGGTCTCATGATCAAGCTAAATGACTTTGATGACTCAAGATCAAGTCACTTACTTCGATGACCTATAAAATGGTTTATATCACTTTGGAACGATTATTTCATCACAGTTAAAATAATCTTGAAATAATAATTTCATTAAACATAAGAATGTTTTACAAGAACATATCAAATAACTAAATAAAGCCCTCAAACTCCCACTCAAATTTAGATTACATTTCAATGTCTCTAATGCCTACAGCTTCAGTCAGAAACTCGAGCTTAGGCCTTGGGAGTGGCTTTGTCAACGGATCAGCGACGTTATCATCTGTCTGAACTCGGCTGATCTTGACTTCCTTTCTATTAATGATGTCACATATCAAGTGAAATCTTCTTAGAACATACCAAGATTTCTGGTGTGATCTTGGTTCCTTTGCCTGAGCAATAGCACCATTGTTATCACAAAACCGTGCTAGAGGCTCAGCCGCATCTGGTATCACACCTAGTTCAATAATGAACTTTCGTATCCAAACAGCTTCCTTCGCAGCTTCTGAGGCGGCGATATATTCAGCTTCTGTAGTGGAATCAGCAACGGTGTCTTGCTTGGAGCTTCTCCAACTGATTGCACCGCCATTCAGACAAAAGATATAACCGGACTGTGACCGGAAATCATCTTGGTCTGTCTGGAAACTTGCGTCCGTGAATCCACTGACTTTAAGCACATCACTTCCACCGTATACCAAGAACTTATCCTTAGTATGTCTTAGATACTTCAGGATATTCTTGACGGCAATCCAATGGTTTTCACCTGGATTTGACTGGTATCTACTCGTCATGCTCAATGCATAAGCAACATCAGGACGAGTACAGATCATGGCATACATGACAGATCCTATTGCAGATGCATAAGGAATATTCTTCATGCGCTCAAGCTCAGCAGCCGTCGTAGGGCTCTGCTTCTTGCTTAGCGTTGTGCCATGTACCATTGGCGTGAAGCCCTTCTTGGAATCTTTCATGCTGAATCTTTGTAGGACTTTGTCAATGTAAGAATCTTGACACAAGCCTATCAGCCTTCTAGATCTATCCCGGTAGATCCTGATTCCAAGAACGTATGCGGCTTCACCCATGTCTTTCATGGAAAAACAACTTCCAAGCCAGTCCTTTACCGACTTTAGCATTGGAACGTCGTTTCCGAGAAGCAGTATGTCATCGACATACAGAATAAGAAATACTATCTTGCTCCCACTAGTTTTCTTATACACGCATTGTTCTTCTTCGTTTCTGATGAAGTCAAATTGCTTGATCGCTTCATCAAAACGAAGATTCCAGCTCCTCGATGCTTTCTTCAATCCATAAATGGATTTATGAAGCTTGCATACTTTCCCAGCATTCTTTGGATCTATGTAACCGTCAGGTTGCGTCATATACACATCCTCTTCCAGAATACCATTCAGGAAGGCGGTTTTCACGTCCATCTGCCAAATTTCATAATCATGAAAAGCTGCAGTTGCTAGTAGAATCCGAATAGATTTCATCATAGCCACTGGTGAATAGGTTTCATCGTAATCCACACCGTGAACTTGTCTGAAACCTTTTGCCACCAACCTGGCTTTATAAATCTGGACATTTCCATCCACGTCAATCTTCTTCTTGAAGATCCATTTGCACTCGATGGCTTTTACACCAGCGGGTAAGTCAACCAACGAAAACACTTGGTTGACCGACATGGAGTCCATTTCGGAATCAGTGGCCTTACGCCACTTAGAGGAATCTGGGCCCATCATGGCTTGATTGAAGTTCGATGGTTCATCACCATCAATGATCAGAAGATCATGACAGCCAGTCACGAGGAATCCTTGATATCTCTCGGGTTCGTGACGGATCCTCCCGGATCTTCGAACTTCAGGTACTTCAGGTTCAGGCTCTACAATTTCTTGTAGGTCCTCCAGCTGCTCTTCCTCATTAGGTTGAGCAGTATCCTGTTCATCTTGAATTTCTTCAAGCAGTACCTTACTCCCACTGTCTTTCTTAGAGAGAAACTCCCTCTCAAGAAAGTTACAATCCCGGGCAACAAAGATCTTGTTCTCGGAACGTAGATAGAAGTAATAAGCCTTGGTTTCCTTCGGATAACCAATGAAGTAGCATTTATCAGACTTTGGTGTAAGCTTATCTGAGATTAATCTCTTGACATAGGCTTCACAACCCCAAATTCTTAGATAAGACAGCACCGGAGCTTCTCCAGTCCATAATTCATATGGTGTCTTTGCTACTGCTTTTGATGGCGCTCTATTTAGAGTGAACACTGCTGTTAGCAGAGCATATCCCCAAAGGGATATTGGAAGGTCTGTGTGACTCATCATAGATCGAACCATATCCAATAAGGTCCGATTTCTCCTCTCAGACACACCATTCCATTGAGGTGTTCCAGGAGGAGTGAGTTGGGACACGATCCCACACTCTCTTAGATGATCACTGAATTCTTGGCTTAAGTATTCTCCTCCTCGGTCGGACCGAAGAGCCTTAATGCTTTTGCCAAGTTGGTTCTGTACTTCATTTTGGAATTCTCTGAACTTCTCAAAAGATTCAGACTTATGTTTCATCAAATAAACATATCCATACCTACTGAAATCATCAGTAAAAGTAATGAAGTACTGATAGTTTCCTCTTGCATTTGTGGACATTGGGCCACACACGTCAGTGTGTATCAGGCCCAATAAGTCACTGGCCCTCTCGTTAGGTTTATTAAAGGGGGCCCGTGTCATTTTGCCCATCATGCAGGATTCGCATTTCTCACATGACTCAAAGTCAAATGAGCCAAGAAGTCCATTCGAATGGAGCCTCTTGATGCGTTTCTCGCTGATGTGCCCTAAACGACAATGCCATAGAAACGTTCGGTTCTCCTCATTAGGTTTGAACCGTTTGGTATTAATGTTATAAATTGGCGCGGATTGATCAAGTATGTAAAGCCCATTCGTAAGAGGGGCAGAACCATAGAACAAATTGTTGCGATTGAAGGAACATAATTTATTCTTAACTGAAAAATCATAACCTTCCAAATCCAACAAAGAAATTGAAATAATATTTCTGCTTATAGCAGGTACAAAATAACAATTATTGAGTTCTAAAATCAATCCCGAAGGTAAAGACAACAAGTATGTGCCTACAGCTAGTGCTGGAACTTTCGCTCCATTCCCAACTCGTAGCTCCACTTGTCCTTGCTTCAGCCTTCTACTGTTGCTGAGTGCCTGCATATTAGTACAAATATGAGCCCCACAACCAGTATCCATAACCCATGAGGTATTATCAGAAGTAGTTGTATTAACTTCTATAACAAAAATACCTGTCGAAGAAGTCTCGAGAGTCTTCTTCTTTAATTCCTTTAGACCTTCTTGGAATTTCTTACATTCTCTCCTCCAATGCCCTGGTTCTTTACAGAACCTGCATATGTCAGTTGGCCCAGCCTTGGACTTGGGCTTGGGCTTTGGCGTGTCCTTGTCCGCGACTTGGACAGCCTTGGCCTTTCCCTTATCCTTAGCAGAGGATTTCTTAAACCCCTTGCCCTTTTGCACCATAAGCACATTGGGGTCCTTGGCGGTTTTCCTCAAGTTGGGCTCTGCAGCCTTGAGCATTCCGTGAAGCTCAGGCAATGTCTTACTCAAGCCATGCATGTTAAAGTTCAGAATGAACTGATCATAGCTTGCAGGTAATGACTGTAGAATGATGTCGCATGCAAGTTCCTGGCTGATTGGGCAGTCGAGTTTCTGAAGATGATCGAGATAACCCATCATCTTCAAGACATGAGGACTCACTGCCGCATTCGCAGCCAACTTGCAGTCCAAGAGGTTCTTAACTGTCTGGAACCTCTCAGTCCTTGCTTGCTCCTGAAAAAGCGATTTCAGGCTTGCCATTATCTCAATTGGTGACAACACACTCTCGAACTGCATTTGCAGCTCAGCAGTCATTGTCGCCAACATAAGGCAATACACATCATTTTCATCTGACGAATGCTTTTCCCAAGCATTATGCAGAGTCCTGGCGGCATTGTTAGCAGGCCTCTCGGGGAGAGGATCACGAAGGACATAATCCTTCTTCTCCTGCTTGAGGACCAGCCTCAAGTTCCTTGACCACGTCAGGAAGTTCGTTCCAGTCAGCTTCTCCTTCTCGAGAACAGACCGGATTGAGAATGTGTTTTGAGTGCTTGTAGTAGTCATAGCTGAATTATAATATAAAAAGGTTATTAGTTAATATGTTCAATATGATTAATCTCGTATTAAATTTAATATGATTAATCACGCATTATATTCAATAACTTAAGTTACCCTCAATAGAATATAATGATTCCAAGATCCACATATAACTAAGATCAAAGTGGGCCACTGGCCATCACCCAACCTTAGCTTATATCGGTAAGCCCTTTGTCGGCTAATTATATCCGAGATATAACTCTTGGTTGTGAATCTGGGCCCGAGGCCCAATCCACTCTGATGTCTCAAGGCCCGGGACTCCCGATGGCCCAGTCAAGAAAACCAGACTATACAGTCATGTAATCATTAATGTCTGGGACTCCCAATGACATTTATGAATCACAAACCGTCTTATCCACGCAAAAGTAGACACCCTCACACTGTAAGGCCATGAATACAATTGAATGGGCTTCGACAGCTGACATAGAATGGACAAGACATCCAACGCTTGATATTATTTGAGGTTTGTAGGTTTATTAAAATTCATTCCCAAAATAGAAGATTACTATTTTGGGAAACTTTCCATTTTTGGAAACCTACTATTTTTGGAAACTTTCTAAATTTGGAAACTTTTAATTATAGAAATTTCCTAAAATCCAAAACATGCAAATCTAGAAACTTCTAATTCAAGAAACTTTCTAATTTCAAAATTTTGGAAACTTTATTAAATTTAAAATCGATTTTATAATTTTTATTTTATAAAATAAATTTTAAATTAAATCTGAAGAAAGACTCAAATAATTGGCCCAATTGTTTTAACTTCTTGGCCCGAGGCCCAAGAATTGGTCCATGTCCAAGACATAACCCAATTGCCCAATTAAATGACATAACCGGTCTGGTTCATTAAAATTGGTCTAACCAAATTTTAATTACTACGATGATAACAATTGTCAACCGGTTATTTACTAAACCGGATTTTCTCAATTTATTTGGTCCAACCAAATCAAATTAGAAAATCCTGGTTTAGGCACAAAATCCAATAATTCTTTCGACATTGGATTTCTTATCCCGGTTTAACCAGACTTAATAAAATTATTAAATCTGTTTATTAAACCAGGACGAATTAATTTTAATCAAGTTTTAAACCGAGCCTTGAACCGAAACGAACCGATTTGGTCACGAACCAATCATGGTCGTGACCTAGCTTCTCTTCCAAGAAACGATCGTCCAGCCGCAACTCACGCTCGGGACGAGACGCGATGCTGACGATCGATTGGGACGTGACGAGCTGTGATCGGGACGGGATGGTACAGCCGGGAGAGCCGCGATCGTCCCACGCCAAGCTTCAGTGATCGGGCGTGATCGTGCAAGCTGCAGGAACGATCGGGATTGCTCGGGTCGATTGCTTCCCACGATCGCCGAGCGATCGGGACGGCAACGCACGCGAGCGGGACGGGCAGGACGCGATCAGCTTTGCGTCTTGCACCCCACGGTCGAGTGATCCAACCGGCCTTCAACCGATCACGGCTTGGCCGATCGGTGCATCATTTCGGCCGATCGCAAACAACAAGTCATATAGCTTGTTTTTGCGATTTCAGTAGGGTTTGTTTAGGTTTTTAATTCTTGTTTCTTAGGTGTTTTGCTCTTATCAGTAGATTGATTCAGAAAAACACCTCTTAAACAATTCTAAACAACCTAAACATGAATCTAAACAAGAAATCCTAAGAACCAATGGCTCTGATACCACTGAAGGATGTTTTGGTTGTTAATCCTGATTCAATTCACAGATTCAACAGTTCCTAAACATGCGGATCTAGGTTCTCTTGAATAGAAACATTATGATCTCACCTTATACCTGTTTATGCAGCGGAAAGAGAAGGTATATCAGAGATCAGAGAGCCACCAAGTGATAACTCCTCCAGAGGTTCACACACGCACACCAAGCAGGAAGAGAGGCTGCTAGACCAAGGGAGAGGAGGCGCAGAGAGAGAGGAGAGATCGCGGCTGGGGCTTAGGGTTAGGGAGAAAGAGATTTGGGTTTTAGTTTATAAAACCCTTCTCTTTCCCTTTTGGGCTTTTGGGCGCAAATACCAATCTGATTAAATCCCTTGGATTTAATCAGACCCATTAATCTCTCTCCAAGTACGACAAATGCCTGGCACTTTTACCGTACTTCTGCTAAGCCGTTCCTACACATTTTCCTGTTAGCTTAGGCGTGTGACCCATATGGGATCATATAATAAAGGCAATAAGTCCAAGACTTATAGATCATGAGCGGACTCTAGCAAGCCATCATGACCCCCAGTATTATATGACTTATGTCTGATCATTGACATACTCTTACTTTCTAGAGACAGTACCGAGATTACTGGACACAATTCCAACACACCATTCTCTTATCTCAGTTCCTCTTTATTAAGAGACTTTACCTTAGTATGAGGTCCGTTTGAATCGGTCTAATGCAACAAATAAGCCCGCTGCTTCATCCTCTAATGGGTTGATGGTCCCTCAAAAACC
The DNA here is from genome assembly GCA_030180135.1 of Orychophragmus violaceus. Lineage (NCBI taxonomy): Eukaryota > Viridiplantae > Streptophyta > Magnoliopsida > Brassicales > Brassicaceae > Orychophragmus > Orychophragmus violaceus. Next base: position 47,420,080 of record CM058240.1, read on the forward strand.
ATCCATGTCTCAATGATCACAACAAGTTGGAACTGTCAGAGATTTAGAAACACCCGGAAAGTTCAACGCCTAAGGGAATTGAGGGTTAAACTCTTCTCTAACATCATGTTTCTCATGGAGACGAAAAATCAGAATGAGTACGTTAACCAAATAAAGTAACTTCTTAGTTATGATAATAGCTTCACGGTTCCACCGTCTGGGCTAAGTGGAGTTTTGTCGTTATTTTGGATGCAAGCCACAGAGTTAGAGGCTAATTTCATTTATGCTCGAGTAAAGTATCAAGGGCAGGATATGTTTTGACTTGTTTGTTTGGCGCTCCGGTTATGCAAGATAGGATCGCGGTTTGGAGAGCGATATCAGAATTTGGTTCAGTGAGAGAAGATCTGTGGCTGGTAATAAGGGAGTTTAATGACATCCTTCATCATGAGGAAAAGCATGGAGGGCCAAGACGATTTGAAGGTTCTTTTCTGGAGTTTCATAGTAATGTTGCACAAAATAGACTTTGGGATCTAAAGCATGCAGGAAACCCTTTATATTGGAGGGAAATGAGATATGAACAACTATTCATGCAAGGTTGGATCGATCAATGGTCAATAACTCCTAGATGAAACTTTTCCCATCGGCTTATATGGAATAATTGAGATTTGAAAGTTCTGACCATCGCTCTGTGGTTACCTACCTGGTTTCAACTAGAGTTAAAAGACTTTGTATGTTTGGTTCAACTATAGGCTGAGAGAGAATGAATAAGTGTTCGAACTTATTGCGGAAATATGGGAAATAACGGATAGCGTCTCAGTAGAAGCAAAATTGACCTCATGCAGAGGTCAAATTATGATTGGTTGAAGATGCATAATCTTAATAGTTCGAAGCTTACCCACGACACGAAGATCGCCTTGGATGAGGCATTATCAAGTGATTCTATCTTACCACAAAATGTCATTGATAATCTTAAAGAAACTCTAGAAAAGGAATACAAAGATGAAGACCAATACTAGAAAAACAAAGAAGTCGAGTCCTCTTGCCGCAATGCGAGGATCGTAATACAGCGTTTTTCCATTCCGTAACCAGGAATAGAAGGAAATTTAACAAACTCACAGTCCTTGAAGATGATGAAGGGAGGGCTCACAACAAGGAAAGGGAAATATTGGATCTGATTTCAGCTTACTATCAATCCCAGTTCACTGAAAATTCAAGTAATGACTTTTTTTTTTATTGTAGAAAACGCTCTTTCTCCGATTGTGACACTTGAATGGAACAATGCGCTCACCACCATTCCGACAGAAGATGAGATTCAATTGACAGTGTTTGATATAAATGCGACCAAAGCACCTGGACCATATGGGTTTTCTTCAGGCTTCTTCCACACATATTGACAAATCATCAAAAAGAAGTTATTGAGGAAGTACAACGCTTTTTCTGAACATGTTGTTTTCCTAATAGGATGAATGAAGCGAATGTGAGGCTTATTCCAAAGACAAGTAATCCAAAGGAGGTAACAGAGTATCTCGACCCATTTCACTATGTAGTGTACACATTTGCGAAGATCATGACAAAACGTTTTCAATCGATTCTCCCCAATTTGATCTCATAGAATCAGTGTGATTTTGTGCCAGAGAGGGAAATATCAGATAATGTGATGATAACACATGAAGTGTTACAATATTTTCGCAAATCTAAAGCTAAAGTCATATGTTTAATGGCTGTGAAAACATACATGATGAAAGCTTATGATCGCATTGAATGAGAGTTTCTCATAGCTGTTTTAATGAGGTTAGGTTTCCATGATATATAGATTAATTGGATAATGGAGTATGTTACAACAGTCTCGTATTCGTTCCTGATAAATGGATCACCTCAAGGTAAGGTTATACCTTCTAGAGGGATGAGACAGGGCAATCCATTATCCTTATACTTGTTTATCTTATGCACAAGAGTCTGATCGGGTATGTGTCGTAAGGCTCAGGAGAATGACAGTCTTCTAGGAAGAAGAGTTTCAAAAAATAGTCCACCATTAAATCATTTGCTATTGACAAATGATACAATGTTCTTCTGTCAATCAGATGAGAGCAATTTTCAATATCTTAACAACATCATAAGGACTTATGAAGCAGCATCAGGAAAAGCGATTAGTTTGGGGAAATCCACAATCACTTTCAGTTCAAAAACACCGGCTGCAAGAAGAGTTAAGGATAAGTCTATCTTAAGGATAGCCAATGATGGAGGGACATGTAAATATTTGAGATTACGTGAGCACTATGGGAGAAGGAAAAGAGACATCTTCACGACGATAGTGGACATAATTAGGAAAACCACCAGGTTGGTCAAACCATTTTCTGTCTTCAGCAGGGAAACATGTGATGATTCAGTCGGTTTTGTCTTCAATGCCCTCTTATGAAATGACATGTTTTAAGATCCCCCCATCTCTTGTTGATAAAATCCAATCAGTTTTAACAAGATTTTTGTGGGATGACAAGCAGGATAAGAGAAAAATGTCATGGGTATCTTGGTTAAAACTATCAGCCCCGAAGGATGAAGGGGGGGATTGGGATTTAGGGACATTGAGGCCTACAATGATGTCCTGTTAGCAAATATTAGTTGGCGCTTGTTGAACGCTCCCACATCACTAGCGTCAAGGATTCTCCTTGGGAAGTACTGCTGCAACAAGTCTTTCCTTGTTTTTCAACGTACAACATCAATTTCTCATGGCTGGTGTGTAATATTACTCGGAAGAGAAGTGTTAAAGAAAGGAATCAGTTGGGTCATAGGAGCAGGTCACGAAGTCAATGTTTGGTCGGATCCATGGTTTTCAATCGATGAACATTCAAGGGTAATGGGTCATGTACCTAAACTGGCGCAAAACTTAAAGGTTGCAGATTTGATTGATGCTCAATCTGGTGGTTGTAATTGGAGTGAAATAATAAAGTTCATACCCGGATATGAGGATAAGATCAGGTTCTTGAGGCGAAGCATGACGCGAATTAGCGATGAGTTGTGATGGCTACCGACAAAAAATGAACATTACTCTGTCAAAACCGGATATGCTCTGCTTACTTTTAAAGCCAATCAAGAATTACAGGAGGAGTTTGATTGGCTAGGAAGTATCTGGAACAAAAATAAAGATGTTCCTGTGGAAGGCAATGGCTGGTGCACTTCTTGTTGGAAACGAGCTGACGCGAAGTGGGCTGGAGTTACGCACAAAGGATATCTGCTTTAGCATATCTGTCTATACGCGATTATGGACAAGCGCCATCAATCGAAAACTTCCTACTAGACATAAATAGTCATATTAATCTCCCACCTACATGAATTAGTGATACCGATTTTTTTATGGATTTGTGGGGGATTTGGAAGTCACGAAATAGGTTCATCTTTGATAACACATATATTACCGAACAAGAGACTGTAGCAAAAGTAGTGGTGGACGCCATTGAATGTAAAAGAGCTCAAAAGATCCTAATGCAGAAGGCCACGACCAGTGTCAGACCACAAGAAGTACCAAACCCGACTTGTTTAATTGCTTCATTGATGCTGCTTGGCGATGTGACACTTTCATTTGTGGAATTTGATCAGTATTCTGTGTTGATACGGATGAGATACTTTTTGAGTTAAAAGATACAAAGATGTATGTTTTTCAGCTTTGGAAGCAGAAGCATTTGCTCTTCTTAGGAGCATGAAGGAAGCAGTTTCGAAAGGATTCAATCAAATACAATTCTACTTAGATTCACAAATTTTGATCAACACCACCAATGAAGGAGAGGAGAGAATTGAGATCTAAAACAACCTATCAGACGTTAGAGCTTTGTTAAGTCAATTTTCAGTAATTTCTTTTTAGCTTCGTAACGAGATCATGCCATTGTGTGGAAAAACTTTAAGAAAAATAATCTCTATCAGAGATTGAATTTTAGTCGCTTTTATGTGAATAAAATGAGACGGTTGTAGACAAAAAAAAATCTTTATTGAATAACACCAGCTTTTACTGAGATTTAGAGGTAAGAGCCTTTTTTTTTTGCTACATGCACTTCATCTTCCCCACTTTCTCTTTCGCAAAAAGTTTCCCAAAATCACCACTTCTTTCATTTTTACCGATTTGAGCTATTCCAAAGCCCACTCCATTTGATTTTTCACCCTCTATCCATTGCCAATCTCCGTTTCTTCGATCTGAAAAGGTATGACCATGAAATCTCCCTTTTTCAGATTCAATCCTAAGGTAAAAAGCTCGGATTTCGCCTATTTTAACCCGTTTTGGTGCTTGATTCATGCCTGTTTAGGTTGTATTAGAGAAATTTTCCAATGTGATTTTCGTGGTTGATTTGCATGTTTCCAAAAAAAAATTGATTTCATGACGAAACTTGTGCGTTTTTCGAATTTTGTTGAGCCTTAGGACGAAATTGATATGGATTGTGGTCGAGCTCTGCACCGCCACAGACTCCTGCCGCAGAACCCGCACCTCTCCCAAACCCGCATACACGCGCCCCATGGCTAAAGCGTGAGATTGACAGATTGATACAATCAGGTATGGGAACACGATCCAGAGGATGAAATAAAGAAGGACACGTGCATTTAACATCCCTGAGGATTAGGATGCCTACGATTCATTGTTCTACAATGCTTGGTTGGGTGTGAAGATTCTACCAACCCGATTTTCTGCGATTGGGTACTATTTGTACTATGCAGTACGACCTGTATGAGGATTTGGTTAGCTAGTTCTTGGACACTGTGAGAGTCTACTACACCAATGAATTCGTACGCACTACACATGAGGCCATTCTAACCTTCATGTGTAAGGGACTAAGGGTGCCAGATACAAGATATCAATCCCCAACCTCTATGACATCTATGAGTTCGACAGGAATCGTCAGAGGACTTCAGTTCCAGGAGAGTGGTGCGATTTACAGATGTTCTGGTCCCACTTTTAGAATGGGATTTACTGTTTGAAGACCACGAGGAAAACAACAGTTCAACATCCAGTCCTGAGTATGTCGCCCGCCTATTGGGGAACACTATTCTCTGCAAGATGGAGCTGAGGATGATGCGCGTTTCTGTGATTTTGCTGCTGTATTTTGCCATTGGGCACATCAATTTTGTGAGCGAGTATCAAGGGGCTGATTTAGCGCATGATGTCAACATGGGAGCCATTTTTGCATATCACTTGGTCTCTCTCAAGACCAAGCCTTTTACTCGGACGAGAGATAAGACCAAGTCAGTTGGGAGTCTCTTGACTCCTATATTTGATCACTTCGGGATCAACATGAGCTCCAACACCATTAAGACTACGAGATCTCTGATGGACTTAGCGCACTTGAAGAGTACAACCTGGATTAAGCCGGGTATGATGTGGCGTTTCACCGGTTTAGCAGGGTTGGAGCATCTTGTTAAGCTCCCGAACAAGCAGCTCACCGCTATTACAGATAATCCACAGATGCTGCGATTTCAGCCGGACGAGACCCTTCTTCCTGCTCCTCCGAGATCTACCATTCGCAGAGGGTCTTCTTCTGGAGCTTCTCCAACTGCTGCTGAGGACGACATTGTCCCAGACCTTGTTGGAGGTCATTCGCTAACATTTCCCGAGCCTCCTACTCCTTCGCGTTAGATGGACCAACAAGCCTTCCAGGAGTACGTGACTGATATGATTCAACAGATTTGGAAGGCTGTGACAAGTTACTCCTGTCGTTGCACACTGCAGGTTTCCCACCCGCGACCCCGTCATCGTCGCTTACCCTCACAACCACCGCTTGAGAGTCATGAGGATGAGGAGATCGATGATGTTGAGGACTCTGTTGATGAGGATGACGAGGTATCTCTGGAGTTATAGTTCTTCCTTAAACTATGAGTCTATGAAATGTGTTGTTGCTTCTAACCTTGAATTTGAGTGATCTAACTCAGCTAACCGGTGACGAGGCACATTGCATGTTTGCATCATTTGGTATGCTTGTACGCATATGGTGTCGCCCGACACCATATGTGTGTCGGTCGACACCCACTCATGCCTAATAGATTGTCAATCTAAGCCTGGTGTCGCCCGACACAAGGCTGTGTGTTGGTCGACACTCCTTCTCCAAACAGGTAAAAAAGGTTTTCACTCAATTTCTCCGAGTTCCTTATCGATTTCAGCCAATCCCAAGCTTCAATAACACTTGTTTCAGTGCTGTTAAGGTGCGGGGGAAGTAGTTACTAACGATGTTTCTGTTTTTCTTAAAGTCAGTTGTGTCTTTTTAGTCGTTTTATCGAGTTAAAACTTTGGTATGAAACTATGATTTTTCGAGGAACAATTGCCTTCACAGAACCCTAAGTGACCATTGAACGAGTTTGCAGCGATCTAAGACCGTTAGAAAACCCCAATATCGATCGACCTTCCAAGGACACCCATATCGTTTTGGGTATTCAGAGGATCCACTACTGGCTTCTCCCCTAACCTGACTCAAATTTTCTCACCTTGGGGCTTGACTTCCATTGGATCGGATTCCTCCTTCAGTCCTGAAAGGCTTGCTTGTGTGAGTACGGTTTCCCCTCTCTCTTCCCTTCAAGCTAAAAAAAGAGAATAATCTACGAAAAATCTACTAGCTTCGAAGTGTTCACGGATTGGCAGTTACCCCTGTTACCTAATGTGCTTCATGGAAAAATGTCCAAAGAAAACCCCGAATAAAAAGGGAACAACAACTGATAAAAAAAAATACCCAGTGGGGAATCAGCTGCTGAAGTGAGAAAGGGAGAGGAAAGGAACCAGAAGGTATGACAGTCTGTATGATTAGGTTCTGAGTGAGTAAGATTCCATGTGTCCTCTGATCGATAATCCCTCGGTGAGACCGCACTTTGTTATTAAAGAGGTATGTATGGTGAATTTAGATTTCTCATTAGATTGTGGAGTTTACTTGGGGCATTTGCTAAGTCTGGGGAAAGTACATTGTGGTCTCAATTTCTGCAGGTTCGTTTTCATGTGGCTACTATAACGAAGGTGAATGTGGTCATCTTATGACAAACTCATTTTCAGTGTTTTCAAACCTCTTTCTCTTATTTTGGTTTTTTGTTTGCTTGGGGGCAAGCAAAAGCTAAGTCTGGGGAAGTTGATATATCATGGTTTTCCGAGTTTTTAACCGTGATATATGTTTGTATATATATACGTGATATATGTTTGTATATATATATAGAGTCTTTTTATTGGTTTTTTTAGTCTATTGAGTCTTTTACAGGTTAGCACATGACTGGAACCGAATTGGAAATTTTGGAGCTTTTCTGGAGCAAGTTGCAAGCAGTTGAAGTTGGAGTCGAGATACAAGACTGGTGTCGCCCGACACCACCCTGATGTCGGTCGACACCGATGATGGACCAGACATCCCACGCAAGTGTTAAAGATCTTTTGAAGAATTGCAATTTTTCCCAGAAGTTTCATTATTTGTAATGAAGCCCCAAATTGCGTTTAGACTTATAATTAGGTTTTACAGCCACTTTTTGGCTATCTTGTTCTATGTTCTGGAGATTGAGAAATTTAGAGCTTTGGGGCTGATCTGCTACTATGTACTACTAGAGAGAAGATTCCAAACCCCTGTTTTTATATTTATTCAATCCTTTTAGTTATTAACTCAAATATGTCTTGTTTCATGATTGATATGTATGAATAGTTAACTTTTTAAAATTTAGGGATTCTCATTAGGGATTTCATGATTTGTTAGGATATATGGTTAATTAGGATTCACCATCTTATTAGTTCATCACATAAGTTGTTCTTAATGCTAGTTCTGGATTAATCACCTAAAACTTAGATGTTAGGTTAATTGATAGACATGAGAGTGTGATTAATAATCTGAAAAAGAACTTAGAGTGAACAATTTATCTAATCGCAAAGAGATTTTGTTTAGGGAAATTGTGAACGAACGAACTTGAATTTAATGCATGTTTATAACTTTAGAATCGCAAAGAGATTTGGATTTCTAGGTTGTTAGACATTTTTAATAATCGCAACGAGAGTTGGTTATACATTTGTGTTTCGAGTTCTAGAACCTGTACTTTAATCTGAATTCTAATTGACCAGTGCATTGCTTTGTATGATTTCCTGAGAAATTCCCTAAGTCTGACGCCTTCCTTCCATTGATTTAAACTCGTTTGCTATACACGTTCATTTTCTTTCACACCATTTTCTCTGCTTAGTTTAAGTTGAAAACGAATAATCTATTGAGTAATCTAAGGTTTATTGTTCGATACCCTACATACTACAATTACATTGTTGTACACTTGTAGTTAGTAATAGAGAACAAAATTTGACCTATCAAGTTTTTTGGTGGTTTCTAATTAGAATTAGCATTAAGAACAATCCGCATCCTAGGCCGTGGGTGTTGCAACCCTAATACCTCTAATCATTGGCTTTACCTGATAGAACTCGTTTCCGAGTTCCATTTATCATGAGGGGAGCCATAAACTAGATGGTTCGACTAGTCGTTCGCCCCTATACCCAAGTGATATATCATGATTTTAATGGGGTTTTAACCATAATATAAGTCTTTGTTATTGAGTATTTTATGTGTGTTTTGGAGTCTTTTAGAGTTTAAAGATGTTTAGGTGCATTTAGAGCTTGATTGGAGATTCTAGGAGCTTTCAGAGTAATTTTGCAGCACATATAGATTTCACAGAGGTCACTAGCTACGTCTGCACCTGGTATCGGTCAACACCAATTGTGGACAGAAATTCTGCGAAGCTTTTTAAAAGAATTGGAAATATGCACTTTTGCCCAAGAGTTTTTTTTTTTTTTTTTTTTTTTGCAATAAAGCCCAAATCGTGTTTATGATTTTATATTACGTTTTTCAGCCATTGTTTAGGCTACACTTTATTTTTACTTCCAGAGAGATTTGTAGTAGAGAGTTGGGGCTGATCTCCAAAGAATTCAAACCCCAGTTCTTATTTACTTATTTCTTTTATGCAATTTATTTCATCATGTTTATTGTCTCTATTATCATGTCTGAGTAGTTTGCTAGTTAGGTTTAGGGTTTCTAATTAGGGATTTCATGGATTGTTAGGTTGATTGATTAGTTAACTTCTAGTTCTTTATATTAGCTTGTTCTTAATCCTTGATTGATATTAGGTTCTTTTTCGCAAAGAGATTTGGTTTAGAGAACTTGTGAACAAATCAAACCTGATATAAATTCATGTATGAATTTAGAACTCGCAAAGAGATTTGGTTTTCTAGATTGTTATACGTAGATAGTATTCACAACAATAGTTCATTCAATTTATCATCGTGTTTCGAGTTCTAGAACATTGATTTGAATCCTGACTATTGATTGATTTGATGATTCTGATTTCCTGATAATTCCCTGAGCCTAGCGTTTTCTCCTTCTTTCTTACACACCTCGTTTATTGCTTTGATACTCGCTTTCATTACTCTCATCTAGTCTAGCTTAACTTTAATTGAATAATCTATTGTGTATTATTGAGACTCTTTGTTCGATACCCTAAGTACTACATCGATATAGTTGTGCACTTAGAGTTTCATATTAGGGATAAAACTAGACCTATCAAGTTTTTGGCGCCGTTTTTCTAGGCCTCTTTGAATGCCAATATATTTAAGTATTAGAGTTTCGACTAGGCATTTTTATTTTTCTTTTGTTACATACGCGCTGTCTCCTTTATTTGGTGCTTCAGGTGTATGCTTAATAGCAAAACCAGGAGCAACAACGACCAGCAGCTAGTCTATCTCGACAATCAGAAGCTAGCAAAGTTAGAGCGCACGAACCGCAAAGAACATAGACCATTGACAATGGTAAATCATGTGATCTTGAGACATGACGAATCTGGTGTTCTACGAGATCGTGAGGGCCATGTGTGCAACGAACATGGTCCGCTTGGATGAGGCAGGAAACATCATCGCAATGCTTATTGCTGTTGCGGGCGCATATCATGGGCAGCAGGAACATGCGCAGATCGCATGTGCAGGTGGTTGCGGGCGCACCCTTGCAGATTACAACATGCCTAATCAGTTCTACGCGAATAGGTCTTCGATTTGACTGCCAACTTTCAAAAGGTTGGATTTCAAGCTGAAGACTACCTACTACACTCTGCTTGGGAAGCATCAGTTTCATGGACTTTCCAATGAGAATCCTATGGACCACATTGAGAGGTTTGAGTACTTGGTCATGAGCATGAAGTACGATCCAACACTGTCTTGCTGGAGAAGCAGCTTACTTGCTGAAGCAACTAACACCAGGATCTCTGACAACCTAGGAACATACCAAGAATGAATTTCTCAGCAACTTATATGATGATGCTAGGTCTTAGGAGCTGAGGAAACATATCTCTACATTCAAGCAGGGTCCAACAGAGGCTTTCAAAAGCGCTTGGATCAGATTCAAGGCTTGCTAGAGAGACTGTCTGCATCATGGATTCTTTGAGGTTCATCTTCTTGGAACCTTTTTCAGAGGAGTTGATTGGAGATATCAGATGGCTCTGGATGCTTCGAGCAATGGGAACTTCAACACGATGTATCCCAAACAAGCTTATGAGCTAATTGAGAACGTGGCTTCTAGCAATAGTACCAAGAATGCAGTCTTGGAGAGACAAAGACGAGCTGCAAGCATTAATATCGGTGAGATTGTTGCAATTAGTGCTAAGTTGGATTCTATCCACAACCATATTTTGAGGAAGCTCAAGAGATTGACACTATTGAGGAAGATGTGAACTACATCAACGAAGCTGGATTTCAGAACAACAGAGGTGCCTTTACGGGCAATCAAAACTCCTCTGGGTTCACTTCTAATACAGCTTATCAGAAGCCTTTCCAAAGCAGTAGTTTCAGGAACTATGGATCCTATTAGTACCAGAAACCTCCTCGACAAGCGCAAGAGAGCAAGCTCGAATCAATAATGCAACAAATTCTGCAATGACAACATAAAATGTCAGTGAATCTAAGTGGAAAGATCAATGCAGTATAACACGATCTCAACGGAAAATTAGAGGCTCTAACAACTAGAGTTTACAGTATGGATGCCAAAATGACTAGAACTGAAGCAGCTGTCAAAGGAAAGATGGTTCAGAATGCACATGTCAATGTCATCTCGGTTCAGATTGAAGATGAGATGGATCAAGATATTAGAGCTAAGGCTGACTGGTGTCGATCGACACTAATAGCAAATCTCGAGTTTTCGAGCTTCGACGGACCAGAATTGACCAAGATAGACATAGAAATACTGGTGTCGACCCTCAGTGTCGATAGACACTCACCCAATGTCGGTCGACATCCGCCACTCGAAGAAACTTTTTTGAGTTTTGTTGGAGCGAAATCGACCGAGGTCGATGCACTCGATTTGGTGTCGACCCCGTAAGTCAGTGTCGATCGACACACCCTTGGTATCGGTCGACACCCGTCTATCCCAAAGCCAGATTCGTCTACTTTGATGCCATCATCGATCGACACACCTTCAGTGACGGTCGATACCCATATCAGACAAGTCCAGAAGCCTGCAACAGCATCTGAAGAGTCTACAAGCCAAAGATAACATTCCCTAAGACTCGTAAGCAGTCCAAATAGGAGCTGGATGCAGCAAGATGCAAGGCAATTATGGATAAAGAGCTTACTGAGATTCCACTTGTTGATGCCTTGAGAGTTCACCTTTGCCTGAGGAGGTATGCAAAGAAGATGATCTCCAAGGATGGAGATTTAAAAGAAGGGGTGGTGATGGTCCCTAAACAAGTCAGTGATGTACTACAGTATTAGATTCCATAGAAGGTACCAGACCCATGAGTCTTTGTGCTAGACAGCTGCAAGCACTCTCTATGTGTTATGGGATCTGGTGTGAACCTTATGTCATACTTTGTGGTTGTAAAGATGGGACTAATGGCTTTTCAAGTGACTAGTATCTCCTTAATTCTAGCTGATCGCTCGAAGAGAATTCCAGAAGAATTTGACGAGGACATACCCATCAGAGTTGGAGACTACTTGATCCCTAAGGACATCGTGGTGCTGAAGTATGATACTGAACCAAATGATCCTCTGATACTTGGTCGATCTTTCTTGACTACAGCCGAAATAGTGAATGATATGAAGAATGGTTTGATTGATCTCCATCTGGGAGATAAGCCCATGAACTTCAAGATGGACAATCTGCGGAGATCCACAATATATGGACAGACCTTGAGTGTTGAGGCATGGCCATAGATTCAGCCTACTGATTTAACAAGCTTGACAGAGATATAAGAATAATGGAAACCCCCACAACGGACCAGCCTACTGATGTTACCCATATCCTTTGAGTATCTGTAGGATCCAGTACTGACTTTGACCTTAACCTGACTCAATTCTCTCATCTTGGGGCTGGGCATACAATGGATCGGATTTCTCCTTCAGTCATGAAAGACTTGTATGTGTGAGTACGGTTTCCCTCTCTCTTCCCTTCAAAGCAAAATAAAAAAAAATTGATAAAAAGTTTGAGGATAAGCTAGTAGCTTTGAAGTGAACATGGGAGTGGCAGTAACCCTATTATCTCTTATGTAACATATCCAAAGAAAACCCGATAATAACAGAAGATCAACCGATAGAAAAAATAAAATGATATCCAATGGGGAAAAATCGGTTGCTGAAGTGAGAAAAGGGAGAGGAAAGGAACTAGAAGTTAAGAAAATATGTGTGATCATGTACTGATTGAGTAAGAGTCCATCTTTCATTTGATTGATACTCCCTCGATGAGTCTTCACCTAATCTTATTGAGATTAGTATGGTGAATTTGGATGTCTAAATTGGATTGTGGAGTTTTTTGGGACAGTTGCTGAGTATGTGGGAATTACATGGTGGTATGGATTCTGTCAGGTAAGTTTTTTCATGTGGCTTACTATGGTGCTAGTTGATGTGGTTTTTCTAGGAAGAAATGAGTTTTTGAATTTTCCTTTCAGGTCTTGTTTTTCTAATTTCTTGAGGGCAAGCAAAAGCTAAGTGTGGGGGAGTTGATATATCATGATTTTTATGAGTTTTTAACCACGATAAAGGTCCTTCTTATTGAGTTTTTATGTGTTTTGGAGTCTTTTAGAGTCTTTGCAGGTCTAGGTGCATTTGGAGCTTGATTAGAGATTCTAAGAGCTTTTGGAGTAATTCTGCGACTCAATAACTTGATAAAACCGTTTAAAAAGCTTGGCCCGTGAGCATGATCATGAACCATGCTCTGATACCACCATTTGTAACACCTCCGACTCGTTCATAAAGATAGACAATCCGGACGTGCCACAATACGATAGCCGAAGACAACAACTTCCTAATATTCAAAATGGATCTGAACTCTAGACAAATACTTACCACGACTATCGTTCCTCTCAGTATTGGCCTGAACTCATATCAACCCGTACCTCGACCACGAGTTGTGTTAGTTTGGACTGAACTCATATCATGTACAGAATTTGTGGTTTTGTAAAACTTAATCTTTTATATTATCTTTCGGAAAGTACAAGATTACAAAGTTCCTACTATAATCTTTGGTCATGGCCTAACGCCCAAAAGATATTATATATAGCTTTTACGCACCATTAAACAAACACCAATTAAACTACTCTGGGGTCCTAACGTTCCGCTCTAGTCCCTTGCAAACCCCACTACTGGTTACCTGCAAAACAAATGAGTCATGAGTATTCTAGCAATACTCAATGAATCTCGGGCAGCTAAACAACCATTAGTTCCCTTCGCGAGCCCCAAAGATAGAGAATAATCAATCATATTAACACTTAAGCGGAAGCAACAAGATATCATGACATACTCTCTATATGCATATATATATATATATACTCATTCATTTTACAACCTGATTACATGGACACTTTCCTCGAGACTTTATCATCACGGTACTCGGCCACATGAGCTACCCGGTCACTCCGAGTCTTCGTTACCTTCACCCTAGGTAACGAACACAATGGGAGGTCCATGTACACCAGTTCTAGAACAACCTTACTAGTTCTAGAACAAAACAACTAGAACATTATCACACAATTGTTGGGATTATGTCCTGAAATCACATTGTACTTACTCTAAAGATAGTTGTATTGTCGAGATCGGACAATTCATGTGATACTGGGTAGTCATAATGTTTTGCTAGAAACCGCTTATGACAAATGAGTTGTAACTCATTTCTAGTATCGTGTGAACCTAAAGGGTCACACACCTAAGCAAGTTGGATACGCTTCTGTAGGGAATTGATCATTGGCATATGGTCCGATCAATGTGTATTGGATACACATTGAATTCGTGTTTTAAGAGGTGTGTCGATCGTTACCATTGTGTGCAACGATCGACACAAGGTCGATACCGTAACTGATGTTACGGTTTGTAAACCGTGGGCCTATTTATAGGGGCCAGGTTACACGACCTAAAGTGAGAGCCGTTGCAGACAGTTTTTCTACACAGAAAAACAGACCCTCTTCCTCGAGAAACACGTAGAGAATCCCAGGAGATCCGATCACCGGTACTAGCATCCCGGCGGATTCCAGCTTGTGTGCGTGTGGACTACGATAGAGGCGCAGCGATTGAGGCGCTCTAGATCTCGTTTACCTGCTCCAATTTCCGCTGCCAATCTACAGGTAATCACGAGGTCAGTTCTTAGATTCAATCACCTAGACCCTGGATCCTAGGGATTCCAACAGTGGTATCAGAGCCATAGGGTTTAATAGATTGAATCAGTAGCCTAGAATTCGATTAAATGGCATTTTGATTGAATTGATGCTAGCTAGGATTCGTTTTGTTAATAAGAATCTCGGATTTGTTAATATCGAAAACGAAGAACTGTGTTTTCGCATAGCATCGATCGATGCACTGGGTGTGTCGATCGATGCAGCGCAAAAACGGCAAAACTGATTTAGGGTTTTCGCACAGCATCGATCGGTGCACTGGGTGCATTGATCGATGCAGCGCGAAAATGCAAAAGCAATTGTGTTTTCGCATAGCGTCGATCGACACAAGTTTGTGTCGATCGATGCACCGCGAATTCGCCTAATTAAAACAATGGGTTTCGATTTAGAAATCGCACTGTGTCGATCGACACACTGGGTGCATCGATCGACACAGGCTGTGCGAAAGGATAGATCGGTTCAATTGGATTGAACCGGTTATCTCGCATGGTTATGTCGGTTTAATTCGATTAAAATTCCCTGATACCCTACTGTATCGATCGACACAGGTTTAGTGTCGGTCGACACAGTCCTTGCGATTGGTTAATCGGTTCAATTGGATTGAATTGGTTATCATGCTTGGTTAAGGTACGTCAGATCGGTTTAAATTGGATGAATTGATTCAATTGGATTGAATTAGTTATCTCAATTGGAATAAACCGATTTGATTAGTTAAGATCAGTTTGATTGGATAAGTCGGTTCAATTAGATTGGACCGATTATCGCAATTGGTCTAAGACCGGTTATAGGGTTGGTAAAGGTTGCATATCAAATGTCGACCAAGTGTGTCAGTCGATGCGCGTGGTGACGATGCGAACCGTAATCGTTTGATTTTGAACCAGATGATTGAAAAACCGAACCAAATGACCTAACCCACTTAAATTAGAACAAGTAAAACTTAATTGAAATTAAAAGTTAAAAATGTTGTAAACCTATTTAATACACATTGGATGTGTGTTAGACCGAAGCTTAGTTATTCAATATGGTCAACTGTCAAGACTCGTTTCGTTGTTGGATAGTCTTGCCAAGAGCTTGGTGTCCACAATTACATGAGTAAGGCAGGTAGTAGTGTTGATGGTCTTGCAGTGCTTGACATCAACTATTGCATGACCTAAGAGATTGAATTACTAATCTTTTAAAGTTCCGTTTCTTCAACTAAATATCAAGTGACCTTGATGTCTTGCCCAATCTTGTCTACTGTCAAGACTCATTTCATTGTTGGATAGTCTTGGAGTCCTTGGTATCCACAGTTACATGAGTAAGGCAGGTGATCATTGATAGACTTGCAGTGCGACTGTCAATGATCACAAGACTGAAGAGATTGGTTTACTTGACTGGGCTATCAGAAGTTCTGGGCCCAGAGATATCATAGTGGATGAGACATGGATTGTCTTATCTGCGACCAAGAGTTGTACTGGGTACAATTAGCAATGATTTGCTTACCTAGATAACTAAACTTTGGGTGATGACGAGTCGTCCACTCAGATTTTTGTGATGTATGGGTCTTGGATCATTATATTCATAGAGGAAACATTGTTTGAATATAATGCGAGTTTTCTTATTAGATAAGATTTCTCATTTCTTGAGCTTCATAACTAAAATTTTCTTTGATTAAAATTTTCAGCCTATGTCTAAAACTACCTTCTCGTTACGACCCGTCCTTGAGAAGGACAAGTTAAATGGGTCAAATTTCCTAGATTGGTATCGCAATTTGAGATTAATCCTAAAGCAGGAGAGTAAGGACTATGTCCTTGAGAAACTCTTCCAGAAAGGCTTGGGGCCAATCGCTCGAATGCAGTATATAATGCTTGGAATAAGCATTATATTGATGTGGTAGATGTGCGTGGTCTGATGTTAGCTACCATGAACTCAGACTTGAAGAGTCAATACGAGAACATGGAGTCGCCAATAGAGATGATCACCAGCCTGAAACTGAAGTTTCAGGATCTGGCACGAGTTGAGAGATTCCAGTTGGTGAAGTCTCTCACTGAGTGCAGAATACCAGAGGATGTTCCAGTGAGTCCTCATGTCATTAAAATAATGGGTTACGTTGATAACCTGGGGAAACTGGATTGTCCTGTCAGCTTAGAGTTGGCTACTGACATCATTCTGCAGTCACTGCCGTCTAGTTATGATAAGTTTGTCAAAAGCTATATCAAGAATAACTTGACGAAGACGTTGACTGAGTTGCATGGTATGATCAAAACAGCAAAGCAAGACATCATAAAGGGTAAAAGATTTGAGAAATCTTGTGTTGACAAGGGTAGAGGCAGGGACGTCCAGATTTGGAATCAGGATAAGCCTCTGTCATCTTATAAGCCCAAGTCCGGCCCATCTGATGTTAGAAAGTGCTTCTACTGTGATGAGTCAGGGCATTGGAAGAGAGATTGCAATAAATTCTTGGAAGATTCACAAGAAATGAAGGAGATGTATGGTACTTCTTCTTCAGGTATTGTGTTATTAATTCAAGTTCTACGTATGTATTGGATACTGGTTGTGATACTGATATTTTGGAAATATGCAGGACCTAAGCAACAGTAGAACGTTGAAGAAAGGACAAGTGGAACTGCGTGTCTGGTATGAAGCAATGGTTGCTGCATGAGCCGTAGAGATTCTCCACTTGTAGGAGCCTTTCATACCTGGTTTTAGAAATTAAGTAATTGCTACTATGTATCTGCCTTGTGCAGAGTTGTCTTTCATCTTCTTGTAAAGAATTTGGATGTTTTTCATTTTGATAAAAGACAAGTTTTGTTCTTTAGATCTTAATGAAATATCATATGGTAGCACCCCGTTTGGAATGGGTTTTATATCTTAAACCAGCGAAAGTCTGAATATAACACAAAGGTTTAAGTCTGATGACTCGAACTCGACTTTTCCTTGGCATAGTTGTTTAACCGCATAGAGTGAAGCGGATTCAGAAGTTCCATAGTTTTGGACTCATTTGATTATTAATCATTTGAGATATGAATTCTGTTCACTGGACCAACTGACTAAGGCCCTTTTAGCAGAGCCAAAGGAAATGGGCCAGAGGCTTATTGGGCCTTGCACATACTGATGTATGCGGCCCGATGAGTGTTAGTGCCAAAGGAAATCTTCTGTACTTCATTACCTTATTGATGGCATCAATAAGTATGGCTGTGTTCATTTGATGAGACACGAGCAGGAATCCCTTGAGGAGTTCCAAGATGAAGTGTAGAACCAATTTGACAGAAGTATTAAAAACTCTCAATTAGATCGTGGAGGAGAATACTGAAGGTTTATGTGAGTTCATGGTGTAATTGTCAGATTACAGCCTAGCACATAATTATCTAAGATCTAGGTGATTTGCAGTTGAATCATACAGATCATGATCATTACCTCTTTTAGAGTGCAGCGGATTGATTGGTAATGTCGAGATCACTTAGAGCAGATGATTACCGGCTCCTCCTTGGTATCCACACGCTTACAAGCTATGGATCAGGTTGCTAGACCAAGCTGGAATGAATCAGAGAGAGAGAGCAGACGGCTCAGGAAATCACAGAGGGTGTGTAGAATTACCCTAGTCTGCGCCTCTCATCCCTTATATGGGCCCAAGGAATTATCCTAATGGCCTATTGGGATTTTGGGCCCAAGACACAAATCAGACAAAAGCCTGTATTATGTCTGGCCCAATTCTCTGTACAAATACAGTAAATGCCTTTGCATCTTACCGTATTAATTCCATTTAACTTTCCCGTTAGCTATGGTGTGTGGCCCTTAGGGATCATACAATACTGGTAATAAGTCCTAAACTTATAGATCATGAGCGGGCTCTAGCAAGTCATCATGATCACCCAGTATTTATGACTTATGTCTGATCTCGACACTTATCATACTTTCTAGAGATAGTACGGTAGATTTCAGGACATTCCCAACAATCTCCCACTTGTACTGTAATCCTACATTCCCTAGTCCTTTTGTCTCAATATCTCGATCTGGCATAAGGCAAGATGCGTGTCATCCTTATATAGCCAGACCATTTTAATCGGACCAGATTTGATACTGACAATTCAAACGACTTGGGCAAGTCCGTTTGGGAGTGGCCACTCTCTTACCAGCTATCAAGTCTCCGATTGGCCTAGAGATATTACCTCCGTTATACGGCAGGGACAAATCCCATCTTGTTCCATCACTATGAACCACACACTTCATAATACACCCAACCAAGGTCCTTATAGCTCCCAGTTACGAAACAGCGTTAGACAATGATCAAAGCGCATCAATCCATGTGCAGCCACATGCATGCGAACTCAGGTCTAAGGACTATACTCTATAGTCGTATATGAGAACCTCTTATGACACAGATATTAATATCTTGTAGAGTTCTCATCAGCGGGCCATGTCCGGTCATATGTTCCCCTACATATACCTATGTGTCGACTTTGATGCCGCGCATCTGTGACCCCTCGAAACTTGGTCATAAGTCTCAACACAATCTAGTCTCAAGTGGTTGTTGGTGTTCCAATTTCAACAACCTTCGACTATGGACACTATGATTTATGTCATTTCGTTAAATATGGGGTTTCAGGATCAAGTCTACTCATGTACTTCGATGGCCCATATATAATGACATGAATCATTTTGGAACGATTATTTTATATCACAGTTAAAAAATAATCCAGAAATAAAATTTCATTAACATTTAAAAATGTTTACATGAACCAGTCAAAATAACTAAAATAAAGCCCTCACAACTCCCACTCAAAAAGAGATTACATTTGAATATCTCTAATTCCTACAGCAGCAGTATGCAACTCGTGCTTAGGTCTCGGGAGTGGCTTTGTCAACGGGTCAGCCACGTTCTCATCAGTGGGAACTCTGCTGACCATCACTTCACCTCTATTCACTATATCATGAATCAGGTGATACCTTCTCATAATATGTTTGGATTTCTGATGATGTCTCGGTTCCTTGGCTTGAGCAATTGCACCATTGTTGTCACAATACAGTGCTAGAGGCTCAGTGGCATTTGGGAATACACCGAGTTCAATCAAGAAGTTCCTTATCCAAACTCCTTCCTTCGCAGCTTCTGAAGCAGCGATGTATTCAGCTTCAGTTGTGGAATCTGCCACGGTGCTCTGCTTGGAGCTCTTCCAACTTACTGCACCGCCATTCAGACAGAAGATGTAACCAGACTGTGACCGGAAATCATCTTTATCTGTCTGAAAACTTGCATCCGTGAATCCACTGATTTCAAGCACTTCACTTCCTCCGTAAACCAAGAACTTATCCTTAGTATTCCTCAAATACTTCAGGATATTCTTTACGGCAATCCAGTGATTCTCACCTGGATTAGACTGGTACCTACTCGTCATGCTTAGTGCATAAGCAACATCAGGACGAGTACAGATCATGGCATACATGATAGATCCTATAGCCGATGCATAAGGAATCCTACTCATGCGCTTAAGCTCATCAGGTGTTTTAGGACACTGATCCTTGCTTAGTGTAGCACCATGTATCATTGGCGTGAACCCCTTCTTGGATTTATCCATTCCGAATCGATGCAGGATTTTATCTATATAAGCATCTTGACAAAGTCCAATCAGCTTTTTAGCTCTGTCTCTAAAGATTCGGATTCCAAGAACATACGCGGCTTCACCCATGTCCTTCATGGAAAAACAACTTCCCAGCCAGTCTTTAACAGACTTCAGCATTGGAATATCATTTCCAAGAAGCAATATGTCATCGACATATAGGATAAGAAACGCCACTTTGCTCCCACTAGTTTTCTTATACACACATTGTTCCTCTTGGTTTCTGATGAAGTCAAAGTTCTTTATTGCTTCATCAAAACGAAGATTCCAACTCCTCGATGCTTGCTTCAATCCATAAATGGATTTATGAAGTTTACATACTTTCCCAGCATTCTTAGGATCAATGTAACCGTCAGGTTGTGTCATGTACACATCCTCCTCCAAGATTCCATTCAGGAAGGCGGTTTTCACATCCATCTGCCAAATCTCATAATCATAATAAGCGGCAGTTGCTAGGAGAATCCGAATTGATTTCATCATGGCCACTGGTGAATAGGTTTCATCATAGTCTATACCATGAATTTGCTTGAAACCTTTTGCCACCAACCTGGCCTTGTAAATCTGGACATTCCCATCCATGTCAATCTTCTTCTTGAAGATCCATTTACACTCGATGGCTTTTGCACCAGCGGGTAAATCAACCAGTGAAAACACTCGGTTGACAGACATGGAGTCCATCTCGGATTCAGTGGCTTCACGCCACCTTAAGGAGTCAGGGCCCATCATGGCTTCTGCAAAGTTCGAGGGTTCATCACCGTCAATGATCAAAAGATCATGGCAATTAGTCACGAGGAATCCCTGATATCTATCAGGTTCGTGACGGATCCTTCCGGATCTTCGAACTTCAGGTACTGCAGGTTCAGGTTCTATTACAACTTCATGTAATTCATCCTGCTGTTCTTCCTCATTAGGTTGAACAGGTTCATGTCCTTCTTGAATTTCATCAAGTTGTACCTTACTCCCACTATCTTTCTTAGAGAGAAATTCCCTCTCAAGAAAAGTGCAATCCCGAGCAACAAAGATCTTGTTCTCGGATCGCAGATATAAGTAATAAGCCTTGGTATCCCTTGGATAACCAATGAAGTAGCATTTGTCAGATTTTGGTGTAAGCTTGTCTGAGATTAATCTTTTGACATAGGCTTCACAACCCCAAATTCTGAGAAAAGACATTGCTGGAGCTTTTCCAGTCCATAACTCATATGGTGTCTTTGCTACTGCTTTTGATGGCACTCTGTTCAGTGTGAACGTTGCGGTCAGCAAAGCATATCCCCAAAGGGATATAGGAAGGTCTGTGTGACTCATCATGGATCAGACCATATCTAACAATGTCTGATTCCTTCTCTCAGACACACCATTCCACTGAGGTGTTCCAGGAGGTGTGAGTTGGGAGATGATCCCACACTCACTCAGATGATCACGAAATTCCTGGCTCAAGTATTCTCCTCCTCGGTCCGACCGAAGAGCCTTAATACTTTTACCAAGCTGGTTTTGTACTTCATTCTGGAATTCTTTGAACTTTTCAAAGGTTTCCGACTTATGTTTCATCAAGTAGACATATCCATATCTACTGAAATCATCAGTGAATGTAATGAAGTACTGATAGTTTCCTCTAGCATTTGTGGACATTGGGCCACACACGTCAGTATTTATCAGGCCCAATAGTTCACTGGCCCTTTCTGTGGGTTTATTGAAAGGGGCCCGTGTCATTTTGCCCATTAGGCAAGATTCGCATTGCTCACAAGACTCAAAGTCAAATGAGCCCAAGAGTCCATTTGAATGGAGCCTCTTGACACGTTTCTCACTAATGTGCCCCAAACGACAATGCCAGAGAAACGTTTCATTTTCTTCGTTAGATTTGAACCGTTTTGTATTAATGTTATATACTGGAGCAGATTGATCCAGCATGTACAGCCCATTTACAAGAGGGGCACAACCATAGAACATATTATTGAGATTAAAGGAACACAATTTATTCTTAATAGAAAAATCAAATCCTTGCAAATCCAATAATGAAACTGAAATGATATTTCTGCTTATAGCAGGTACAAAATAACAATTCTCAAGTTCTAAAATCAATCCAGAAGGTAAAGACAACAAGTAAGTGCCAACGGCCAGTGCTGGAACCTTTGCTCCATTGCCAACCCGCAACTCTACTTGCCCTTGCTTCAACCTTCTACTGTTGCTGAGCGCCTGCATATTAGTACAAATATGAGCCCCACATCCAGTATCTAATACCCAAGTGGTATTATCAGAAGTAGTAGTATTTACTTCAATAACAAAAATACCTGAAGCAGTAGTCTCCAAGGACTTCTTCTTCTTCTTCAGACTTTCCTGGTATTTCTTACAGTCCCTGCGATAATGCCCTGCCTCTTTGCAAAAGTGGCAGATATCAGAAGGCCCAGCTTTAGACACGGGCTTGGGCTTGGCCTTTTCGACTGCCTTGCCCTTTCCCTTGTCTGCAGCGGATTTCTTGAAACCCTTGCCCTTCTGCACTATTAGTACAGACGGCTCTTTGGCCTTCTTCAGATTAGGTTCTGCAGTCTTGAGCATACCATGTAGCTCAGGCAAAGTCTTTATCAACCCATGCATATTATAGTTCAAGATGAACTGGTCATATGCAGGAGTAAGAGACTGCAGGACGATATCACAAGCAAGCTCTTGGCTTATAGGACAGTCGAGTCTAGTCAAATGATCGAGATAACCCATCATTTTCAGAACATGTGGACTCACTGCTGCATCCTTAGCCATTTTACAGTCCAAGAGATTCTTAACAGTTTGGAATCTCTCTGTACGAGCCTGCTCCTGAAACAACGCTTTCAGGTTTGCCATCAGTTCCATGGGACAAGTCAGGCCTTCCCACTGCATCTGCAGTTCGGGAGCCATTGTCGCCAACATTAGGCAAACCACGTCATTAGCATCTGAAGAATGCGTATCCCAAGCATTCTTCACAGCTTGTGTGGCATTATTCGCAGGTCTAAGGGGGAGAACTCTTTCAAGGACATAAGCCTTCTTCTCCTGCCTGAGCACAAGTCTCAGGTTCCTGGACCAGTTCAGGAAGTTTGATCTGTTCAGTTTGTCCTTCTCAAGGGCAGACCGGATCGAGAAAGTGTTTTGTGTTGTTGTGCTTGACATAGCTGAAATTATGAGACAATAGAGTTTTAGTTATTTAGTTCATAAAAGAGTAATCTTAACAACTTATAAGAAAACTCGCATTGCATTCAAAATTTCTTTGTTTAACCTCATAAGAATGCAATGATTCCGAGACCCATGTTCAACTAAAACCAAAGTGGGCCACTGGCCGTCACCCGGAATTAGCTTTACTTGGTAAGCATACACACAGCTAGTTATATCCATATAACTCTCGGTTGTGGATTGGGCCCAAGGCCCAATTCACCAGATGTCTCAAGGCCCGGGACTCCCGATGGCCCAGTCAAGGAAACCAATCTCTTACAGCCAAATAATCACTAAAGTCTGGGACTCCCAATGAAATCAGTGACTATATACTACTTTACTTACGCAAAAACAGACACCTCACACTGTAAGCCATATCTGTAATTGAATAAGCTTTAAGTAGCTGACAAGATTGGGCAAGACATCCAAGCTTGATATTGGTTTTGAGGATTTTAGGTTTTATTTCCAAAAATAGAAGATTACTATTTTGGGAAACTTTCTTATTTTAGAAACTTTCTAAATTTAGAAACATGCTAAAAATAGAAATTTCTAATTTAATATTTTATTAAAGTTTTTCGGATGGGTCACAAATTATAGGCCCAATTCTTGGCCCAAGACCACAGAATTCCAA
Source organism: Orychophragmus violaceus (assembly GCA_030180135.1). Classification (NCBI taxonomy): domain Eukaryota; kingdom Viridiplantae; phylum Streptophyta; class Magnoliopsida; order Brassicales; family Brassicaceae; genus Orychophragmus; species Orychophragmus violaceus. The sequence continues at coordinate 47,444,062 of CM058240.1, forward strand.
TTGGCCCAATAATTTGACATAACCGAGTCGGTTCATTAATTCTGGTCCAAGACCAAATTAACTACTAAATCCAACTGGTTATTTACTAAACCAGACCAGCTCTAAATTATTTGGTCCAACCAAATCAAACTTAGACCAGCCTTCGGTTTAGGTTAAAATTCAATTTTGAATTTAAATCCGGTTTAACCAGAAATTAAATAATACCAATTGTATTAAATAATTTCCAGTAAACCGCGATTTGGGTTAACGGCTTAAACCATACATTAATTAAATAATTAATGATTCATATATTAAATCACGCTAACCAATTGAGATCTTACGATCATGGAATTACTAAAAACAAAAGCTTTGAACCTTATACTAGAAGACAAAACCGATTTTGTTTTACGAACCATATGGTCGTATCTTAATTATCAAACGAAGTCAACTTTAGATTCAATTCAACAATCATGATCTTCACATAACAACAAAAGATTTTGTCCTTTATCAAACCCTAACAACACGTTTTATAACAAGCCATCATGACGATTAAACAAATCGAATTCTTTTGATCATTAACCAAAGTCAAAAGCTATTACTTTATTAACTAATTAAGAAACAAAGCGATTGCTTAAGAATCAAGTTCATCGCCACAATTATATAAATAATTAAAACAATCGATTATGCTCTCTCTTATCAAAGTCAACATACGATCGATATCAAGCAATTCTTCAAGCGATTCATATTAGGGTTTTACAAGTTCCAATCAAATTTCTTAAGCCAAATTCGATTCTTAACATTAAAACAACCTAAATATGATCCAAACAGCAAAAACCTAACGACCTAGGCTCTGATACCACTGAAGGTTTATGTGAGTTCATGGTGTAATTGTCAGATTACAGCCTAGCACATAATTATCTAAGATCTAGGTGATTTGCAGTTGAATCATACAGATCAGGATCATTACCTCTTTTAGAGTGCAGCGGATTGATTGGTAATGTCGAGATCACTTAGAGCAGATGATTACCGGCTCCTCCTTGGTATCCACACGCTTACAAGCTATGGATCAGGTTGCTAGACCAAGCTGGAATGAATCAGAGAGAGAGAGCAGACGGCTCAGGAAATCGCAGAGGGTGTGTAGAATTACCCTAGTCTGCGCCTCTCATCCCTTATATGGGCCCAAGGAATTATCCTAATGGCCTATTGGGATTTTGGGCCCAAGACACAAATCAGACAAAAGCCTGTATTTTGTCTGGCCCAATTCTCTGTACAAATACAGTAAATGCCTTTGCATCTTACCGTATTAATTCCATTTAACTTTCCCGTTAGCTATGGTGTGTGACCCTTAGGGATCATACAATACTGGTAATAAGTCCTAAACTTATAGATCATGAGCGGGCTCTAGCAAGTCATCATGATCACCCAGTATTTATGACTTATGTCTGATCTCGACACTTATCATACTTTCTAGAGATAGTACGGTAGATTTCAGGACATTCCCAACAAATACTTGAGTCAAGAATTGAGTGATCATCTTAATGAGTGTGAAGTCATATCACAGCTCTTTTCTTCTAGAAAACCTAAATGGTGTTTCTGAGAGAACGAATCGGACCTTATTAGATATGCTCCGATTAATGATGAGTCACAGGAATCTTCCATCATCTTTTTAAAATACGCTCTAAAATGAACATGTTTACGCTAAATAAGTTTTCTATCAGAGTCAGTGAAAAACACCACATTGGATGTGGAATGGGTGATTTCCAAATATGTTTTTCTGATTAATTGGGATTGCAAGGTTTGTGTAAGGCAGTTGTCAACAAACAAACTTGAACCCAAATCTGATAAGTGCTGCTTCGCTGGTTGTCCTAGGGAAACCAAGGCTTAGTACTTTTGCAACCAATCCGAGAACAAAATTTTGTTGTTCGAAACTCTGTTTTTCCAAGAAAACAGTGGGAGTAAAAGTACAGCTCGAAGAAACTCGAGAAACACAGGAGACTGTTCAACCTGTTGAGGGAGAACAGCGGTTGGATCTACACAGTGCTGTAGGATCTACACCTGTGGAGCCTGAAGTTCGCTGATCCTGATCGATCCGTCACTAAACCGAGGGTGATTCCTCATGACCGACTGCTATGATCTGTTGATCATTTAAAAGTGACGAGCCTGCGAAATTCAAAGAAGCGAAGGTGAGCCCCAACTCCGAAATTTAACTAGGAATGTTTGTTAGCTTCACCGATCCATCTCTGGATTGAAGTAAACACTTGGAGTTGGAATCTATGTTCTGTTAAAACAGTCAACAGTTATTGACTTGATCAGGAACGAATAGAAACAGTGCGTTTACAAGTAAATTAGTGGGAGCGTAGTTGCAATTCTCACACCGTATATTTATAACATACTTAATCTCATAAACGACGTTCCGACGCTAAAATCTTGTCAAGATTTGGGTCAAAAGTCAAATTTAACGATGGACATGGGAGAAGCCGCGAAATTTCATGGAATAAGGATCTATTGAAATGGATTGCAAAGACCAATTGGATCGTGTCAGAATCCTTATGGTGATAAGGTATTGGACAGTTCAAATGTGCTTGATTCCAAGAATGGCTTCATACCAAAGGTCTTATGGCAATAATCTTAGCAAGATGAAGTGTTTTTTCACACTGGCTGAGCTAGTATCGATCTTAGCAAGATGAAGTGTCTTGGACACTGGCTGAGCTAGTATCTATGAGTGTGATTCCTTTTGCTTATGCAATAGAATCCATCATGAATGCCGTGTTTTGCGCTCGTATATATATGCAGATCACGCATATAGCATGACGAGAAGATACCAATATGTTCCGGTAAAAGTCACTGGACAGTTGTAAGAAATATCCCCAAGTGTTTGAGAAACACTAAGGATATGTTCTAGTTCAACTGAGGAAATGACGATTCTGTTAAGAGTAGTTAGACAGACAAAGATGATTCACAGTTCCCACCTGTTTATGTCTCTTTGTCTGTGTAGCGGGGCTATCTGTTGGAAAGGTCTCGAAGCAGTGGACCGCAGAATAGTGCTTATTAAAGAACAACCGTGTGGTTTGTTGGAATGGGTCCAAGCAAGAACACCGCAGCATCTCTCACAACCTAAGCATGAGTTTCATGCTGTTGTTGTAGGTACTAGATATCTGAAGACGTGGTCTAGATTCTAGTGGGAGTTATGTTAGTTATAATGTTCAGATAAACATGATGTAGTCATGATTATGAAAAACTGACATCAGCATTATTTGATCATTGGATGATTAAATAATGGTCCCAAGTATTTTATGTTCATGTTATAGGACATCAAGTTGAGGACTTGATCATGAAACCCTATAAGTAAAAGGATGACATAAATTATGATTGTCCCTAGTCGAGATTGTCAAAGTGGGACACTGATAATCGCGAGAGACTAGCTTGTGAGGTGACTGTTGACTAAGTTTCATGGAGTCAATGATATGAGTATCACAGTCAGTCACATAGATATATGTTGGTGAACATATGATCGGACATGACCCACTAATGAGAACTCTACAGGATAGTTATATCTGTGTCATGAGAGTTTCTCATTACGACTATAGAGTATAGTCCTTAGACCTGAGTTCATCATGCTTTCTAGTATATGAATTGGTGCACTTTGACCTTGTCAAATGTCGATCCGTAAATGGCGGCTATAAAGACATTGCTCAGGTGTATCATGAAGTATATGTAGAAACAGGGATGGAACAAGAAGGGATTTGTCCCTCCTATATAACAGGGGATAAATATCTCAGGGCCCATCGAAGATTTGATACTGAGAAAATGCATGGCCGTGCTCAAACGAGGTGATTGTCAGTCGTTTGTTTTATCAGTATAGATCAGAAGTTCGATGAACATGATGTTGGCTATAATAAGGATGACACAGTTTCTTGCCTTATGCCATATCGAGATATAGCGACAAAGGGATTATGGGAATAGATGATTCCAATACAAGTGGGAGATTGTTGGGATTATGTCCTGAAATCACATTGTACTTACTCTAAAGATAGTTGTATTGTCGAGATCGGACAATTCATGTGATACTGGGTAGTCATAATGTTTTGCTAGAAACCGCTTATGACAAATGAGTTGTAACTCATTTCTAGTATCGTGTGAACCTAAAGGGTCACACACCTAAGCAAGTTGGATACGCTTCTGTAGGGAATTGATCATTGGCATATGGTCCGATCAATGTGTATTGGATACACATTGAATTCGTGTTTTAAGAGGTGTGTCGATCGTTGCCATTGTGTGCAACGATCGACACAAGGTCGATACCGTAACTGATGTTACGGTTTGTAAACCGTGGGCCTATTTATAGGGGCCATGTTACACGACCTAAAGTGAGAGCCGTTGCAGACAGTTTTTCTATACAGAAAAACAGACCCTCTTCCTCGAGAAACACGTAGAGAATCCCAGGAGATCCGATCACCGGTACTAGCATCCCGGCAGATTCCAGCTTGTGTGCGTGTGGACTACGATAGAGGCGCAGCGATTGAGGCGCTCTAGATCTCGTTTACCTGCTCCAATTTCCGCTGCCAATCTACATGTAATCACGAGGTCAGTTCTTAGATTCAATCACCTAGACCCTGGATCCTAGGGATTCCAACAACAATTTCCTAAGCCATCTAAAGCCATATCACGCATGCCTTAAAACACAATCACTCAAGCTGGTCCGTCAAATTTGAAGATCTCTACGGCCACATGCATATCACCCATGCATCATAGATTACAACATGCACACAAGCTTTATATAATCTATCAACTACATCTATTCATAATTCACACATAAAGTCATGACCCGGATACCATAACCTCAACTCGTGTGTTAACAAAAGTGACGGAAAGCGATAGCACCGTTGTGCTCATATCTATCGAACCTGCAATATGATCGTAAGTAAAAAAGACATCCGGGACTCACCTTTTCTTCTACTTGCCCCTCAACTTCGAAACCCTCCCGCTAGATCTAGAAACGAAGATCTAATAAGTCGTAATTCAAAGAAACAAGTTTAGGATTGACGGGATACATATTTCTACGGCTTATCCATTTCTCATTACATAACCTGAATTTCCCATCACGGCCGCCCATTACTTCCCGTACCAAACCGCTCATTTTCTCACTTTCTCTCTCTAACCCTTTCTTTCTCTCTCTAGAAATGGTCTTAGATCCAAAAAAGATGAAAATAGGTTAAGGGAAACTCCCTATTTATAGCTGGGCGAAAATGAGGTGGTCGCGATAAATGGCAATCATGTGGTTGGCCAGATCATCGGCGGCACACATCACGACAATTGGCAGTCCGACTACTGGTCAGATAGGCGGTAGCCATGCACGACGACAGCCGGCGATACTTGGCGATGCTCTGGCGATGACACACGGTGGTTTCCATGCACTGTGACACCTTACGCCTTCTGATCGCGACAACTCGTAGCAACATGGGGTGGTCCTGATCGCGACACACAACGGCGTTCTGATCGCACTTCAAGAAAAATGGACATTGTTAGCGCTGAAAACATGCTATTATATATCATAGATAGCATTTTTGAAATTGCTATTTCTGCCCAGCTATAATAAGTCGACCATATATAATAGCGTTTTCATCAGTGTTATAATATCTTGCACCTATGATAGCGATGTTTTCCCCTTGCTATTATTGGATGTACTTTATGGTACTTATATTACCTTATCTGTGCTGCAATATATTTTATTATAGCTCCAATGATATATATATATATATATATATATATTTAGTGCCATTATTCAACTGTTTAGAATCCTATTTTTTTTTACACATTAATAATTATATGAGAGATTTATTTATTTAGTATGAAAATAGAGCAATTACTAGAGTATTATTAATATTTTAGCTCATTTTCAATATTTTCTTGTCTAAAGTACCACAATAACTATTTAGAAGGAAAAAGATATTACAGAATTGCCATTAATTTTGTTTTCCATGTCAACCAAAAAAAAAGAATGCTAGGCTTGGCTAATTGGGCTGGGCTTTTCTTTCTTTTTCAAAAAAAATTTCTGGACCGGGCCAGTGCCATTACAAATTCTCCCCCCCCTGAAAAGAATTCGTCCCGAATTCGGAAGGACTCGGTTTCTCGGGCGCTACTGAACTCAAGGGTACCATCTGATCAAGTGTGGGGACGGCCACAAGATGTCCGAACGGGAAGGCACGAGATGAATAAAGAATGAATAGAATAAATCAAAGGCGCATGGCTACAAGGTTCGAATGAATGGAATGGAATAAAAAACCAACTATGCTAAAAACCAAGGAAAAACGAGAGAAAACCCTAACAATAAATAACTAAGTTCTACTCCTAACACAACCCTAAGTCCCCCGACTCTAGCCACTCTGTGATCCTGGGGTCCGGTGCTCGAGGTCTCCATCACCCTGGTGTAGCTGGTCCTCATAGCTCCCACACTCCTCTGGGTCTGACTCTGTATCTGAAAGGGCGATCACTGGGGGTACAACTGCCTGATCCTGCCTCTGCGCAGCCTGCCGATGCTGTCTCTGCTCCCGCTCCTTCTCCCAAGCAGCCTGCTCCTGCACCCACTCTGCTCGCTGCTGATCCAACCTCTCTTGTATCCGCTCTCTGGTAGACCTCTGCTCTCTCAACCAGGCATAATCCACAGTCTCTTGTTCCCGCCTCAAACGAAGCTCTCTGTCCCAAGCCGCCTGCTGCTCAGCCATCACCTGCCGCCGAATGTCCTCGTCTCTCTGGCGCCTCTCTCATCTGCTGTTGATATGATGAGTCCCTCTGGTTCCTTTCTACAGACTCTGCATACCGGGCTGCCATCACTACTAACCCATAATATCCGAACTCACTCCCATCTGTCATCCCCTGACGGATATCCGGTAGCAGCCCACCCATAAACATGGACATCATATGGATCGGGGATCTGGGATAGGAACAACCGGCTCTCCAAACAAACGCGTCCAAATAGTCCTCCACACTCATCCCCGCCACCTGAAACGGTCGGGGGACATCCCTGGGAGGCGTCTGCGCCTGAGGCCTTGCGGTCGACGCTCCCGGTGTGTCGTCCTCCTGCGGAATCAGCTCTGATCCGTCCTCCGGGCACGGTGCATTGTGCGGGGCTAAGGGCCTCATGGTCATGAAGCGTACACGAGCTATCGGGCCGAAGCGGCTATCCTCTACTGCTGGCTCCTTCCCAGGTCTCCTAACACTGGGAGCATCCATCGGATCCGCAAATGTCGATGGATCAACAATGGGCGTCTTCCGAGGTCGGCCTCTCCCTCTCACTGGTCTCATAAAGGTCCCAACTGATGGAAGCACAGGTCTACCTCTAGGGTGTGGGGTGGGTGGCGGAACGGATCCCTAGGTCACGGCTGGCGTCCCGATCGTGAGACGTCTCCTCTGGCGCGGTGGTTTAGTCTTCCTGGTCAAAGCACGGGTACGTAGAACACTGGTGGGACTCGGCGCATTCTCGGACCCAGAATCGTCAGAACTCGAATCGGTGGACATCCTGCATAAAATAGTACTAAGAGAGGTCACAACAGGAGAACAAGGTTTTCGCAAAGTAACCGTTTTAATAAAAAAAAATTCGCAAGCGTTTTGAAAAGATTTGAAAACAGGGTTTTTGGGGTAAACAACGGAAGCTGATCTCCCAGAACGGGACTGGGAGACCTTAACCTAGGCTCTGATACCAAATTGTAACACCTATCTCCCGGTTTACCGGAGACGCGGCATTAGGGCACCCGTTGAACCCAATTTCGGTCCAACCGGGATACCTTCGCAACTTGTCCCAGGACCCGACGCTTCCTTCGTATTCAAACACACCAATGATGTCACATGACTAATCAATCCCGCATCCGGACCTGCAAGAAAACGGGGACAGGGAAAGGAAAGGAGGACTGAGTAATTGTTTCAAACACAATTGCCCAGTGAGGGCGGATTTAAGGAACCCGCGATCCCGCTTACGCCACACAACTACGAAACACAAGTCCTAGGCTAATAACATCTTGCAATCATCACCTGAAGGCTTTCACCACACAACCTACGTCCGAAGGACTTCTACTGCCCGAAGCGCAAACAATTCCCAACCCCGGTGACCCACGTCGGTCCCGGAGCCAATCACAACTCACTGGGGGGCTCGCCAAAACCCCTTTCCGACGATACAAGGGTCACGTACCACTCACCCAAGCCCTGGTTACGCGAGCCGCCACACAACACCCTTTCGGAGGCCCTACCACAATTCTAAGTAATACAAGTCCATCATGCTCATTCAACGTCTTCAATTTAAGCGATAAGCTAGCATTCTACATTCCACAATCAATCACATCGAGTACTCAACTATCCTACACTACCTAGGAAATATAGTATTAACAAATGACTATTGTCCGGAATTGAATAGGGCAAGCAAGGGTCAAGAACAGATCCTCACCTTGGCCAAAGAAGAGCAAAATCGGAATTTGGAAGCTCCATTAGCCCGAACGGACAACAAATCTGGAAAGAGGACGAAAATGGAGCGGTTTAGGCTTGAATCACTCGAATCGGACCAAGGATGGGCTAGATATGAACGAAAGAAGTTTCAAGGTTTGAGTCACCAAACCAATGCAAACCGGATTTGAAATCAGAAATTGAAATTGAAATCGAATTGAGATTGGTTTTGGACTAAACTAGAAATTGAAATCAATTTGGAAAACCGAACTAAACCGATTCGAATTGGATTAAACCAAATTGAAAACAAATTGAAATTGATTTTTACTAAATCGGATTAAACCGAAATCGAATTGGCTAAACCGAAATCAATTTGGAATTGGGAATGAACCGAACCGGACCAACCTAACTGGACCGGTCGGTCAATGGCGGCGGTCAACGGCCGGCGGCTCTGGTGGCTTCTCCAGTGACGGCGGCGGCGGACGGCGGCTCCGGTCGGCGGCAGCGGCAGTGCATGGCGGCGGCGCGTGGACTCCGGCGGCGGCGCGTGGGCTCCGGCGCGTGACATCTCCGCCTCGCGTTGATCTCACGCGCCCGACTCTTCTCCGGTGCGTGGGGGCGCGTGCGGCGGCGCATGCTCCTTCGGTCGGTGGCTCTGGCTTCGTCTCGTCGAGGCGGTCACGGTTGTGTGCTCGATTTCTCGGGATTCGGGGTATTTTTAAAGAAATAAATAAAACAAAACGTTTTTCGGTTTTAAACACTAGATTTACAGCTCGCGAGTTACCTGGAACAAGAAAGGCTCTTGGAAAACGTGAATAGAAACTTATAAGGTTCGAACGGCTCGTCAATTCGACATGGCTTCGCGAAGAGAAAAGAGAATGAGTTCCTAGGAGGAGAAGGGCTAGTATTTATAGGGGAAGGCTAGGGTTTTGGGAAAAGAAAAATGGGCTTAGCTAATTGGGCTGGGTTTTTCTTTCTTTTTCAAAAAAATTTTCTGGACCGGGCCAGGACCATTACATATGTACCATCTTCTTCATGTGTAATGTCGCTGCTATAAATTCTCCATGGTCTATCAATATTGTCAATGTTGCAGCATATTCTTTGAAAGATGGAAGTCCTTCACCCATATGTTTGATGTTGGCTGCAAGAAGAAACAAAGCCAACTAAAGCACACATTAAAAAGGTACTTAGATAGAACTAAATAACAAATAAGGTCAACTTTTCCTCAAAAGAACAATATGCCCCAGATACACGAATGGATAAAACCTATAGATAGAAAAGGAGGAGATTTTAAACAAACCAACTTTACGACTTTAGTGATCAAAGTTTTCTATACGGTGGCACTCTTGCTAGTTTAACATAAACGAATAAACACACATGACTGCCTAAGAATCAATCAATTATTCAAAACTCAGTCCTCATCAGCTAGACCATCATTAGAAAATCGAATCCTACCTCTTCAGGACCTGCTGAAACCTATGTAGCACGGGGACGCCAAATAGGTGACGTCTCACGTACCGGTTACGTCTCGGAGACGGGGACTGCTCGGGGACTTTGCGGAAACGTTTCGAAGACGTCTCCGGCAAGTGGGAACGGCAGCAACATTTGGAGACGTTTCCTCTAAACGTTTCAGAAACTTTTTTCTTTAAATAACATCTTGTCAACTATCAGATCATTTGCTTGTAGGAGAAGAGACGGATGAGTTACAAAAAAAGGAAAATAACATCTTGTACTTTTTTATAACACTAAGTTTTTAGTATTTTTACATAATTTGTTTTTGCTTTTTAGTTAATTAACTTTTATTGTTAAATGGAAACTGAACAGAAAAGGAAAAATGAAAAAAAAAATGTTAATACTAGGACTATAAAAAATAGACCAGGGAACTTCTAAGTGATCACGTCTCTTCTCACTTTCTCTAAGCCTCTCTTCTTCACATAAAAAAAAATCCCTAAGTATACATCTTCCAATCCATCCGATAAGGTATTATTATATAATTAGTTGCATTGACGGTGTACTGTTTTCTTTTGTATACGGCTGTTGTTATTATTATTATTTTCTTTTGCACACGTTGTAATGTTTCTATTTTTAATTTCTACAGCTTGTTCATACCTTAAGTATGACTTCTCAAGGAGAAAGTGATAGTGTTGGTAGCAGTGGACCAGCTAATTTGTCAGAAGAAGCTCCATTATGGAACTACGTGACGAAATTAGATAAACGAGGAGGTAAAGGCGGAACTTGGAAATGTCAGTGTAATATTTGTCATGAGATTCGACAAGGTTCATATTCCAGAATTAGAGCTCATTTGCTTGGAATTAAACACGAAGGTATCATTGCATGCCAGAAAGTAAAAATGAGTGAACAAGTTGAGATGAAAAAGTTGGAAGCTGAATTTGAGAAGAAGAAAAATGATTCTCGCCCTAGAGAAGTTCCTTTGCCTTGTGAACCAAACTTTGCTTCTAAAAAGAGAAAGGCTGTCGATTCTCCAATTGGTAGATTATTTAATGTTGAAGTTAGAGACCAGTTGGATCAAGAAATTGCAAGGATGTTCTACACCGGTGGTTTACCTTTTAATTTGGCAAGAAACCCACATTATCATAGGTCCTATCAGTTTGCTGCTGCCAACAAAATTGATGGTTATGTGCCTCCGGGTTATAATAAGCTGCGTACTACCTTGCTTCAGAAAGAGAGAAACAACGTCGATGATTTATTAGTTCCATTGAAGACAACATGGAAAGAAAGAGGAGTGACCATTGTGTCGGATGGTTGGAGCGATCCTATAAGAAAACCTCTGATTAATTTTGTTGCTACTTCTGGAAAGGGTCCTATATTTCTTAAGGCTGTTAATTGTTTTGGAGAAGTGAAAGATAAAGTCTTCATTTCTGACTTGATGAAAGAAGTTATCAATGAAGTGGGTCATCAAAATGTTGTGCAAATCATCACTGATAATGCATCAAATTGTAAGGCGGCTGGAGAGCTTATTGAGAGTATGTTTCCTCATATTTATTGGACACCATGTGTGGTTCATACTCTTAATCTTGCTTTGAAGAACATTTGTGCAGCAAAGAATGTGGAAAGAAATGAAGCAACATATGAAGAGTGCAATTGGATAACACAAATTCATGGAGATGCACTCGCAATAAAACATTTCATCATGAACCACAACATGCGGCTATCAATCTTTAGTAAGTTCTCTCCTCTCAAATTTCTTGCGGTTGCTGATACACGTTTTGCTTCCATTATTGTGATGCTTAAGAGATTGACGCTTATTAAAAGAGGTCTTCAAGCTATGGTCATAAGTGAGGAGTGGTCTACTTATAGAGATGATGATGTGGGGAAAGCAATCTTTGTTAAGGAGAAGATTATAAATGATGATTGGTGGGAACGTGTGGCTTATATTATTGATTTTACAAGACCTATATATGAGATGATTAGGTTTTGTGACACTGACAAGCCATGCCTTCACTTGGTATATGAGATGTGGGATTCTATGATTGAGAAAGTGAAATTTGAGATCTATAAGAGAGAAAAGCGTCCAGTGTTTGAAGAGAGTCCTTTCTACAATGTTGTTTATCAGATCTTAGTGGATCGGTGGGCGAAGAATAACACTCCTCTGCATTGTCTAGCTCACTCTTTAAATCCAAGGTATAAATTTTTAAACCATATGATTTATTTATTTTTCCTTGCCACATGTATAAACATGTTTTTTTTTTTTGTAGATTTTATAGTGATGAATGGTTAAGTGGGGATCCCACAAGAACTAGTCCACATAGAGATGCAGAAGTCTCAGTTGAGAGAATGAAGTGTTTTCGAAGATTGTTTCCAAGTAATGATGATCATATTAAGGTTTTGGATGAGTATGCATTATTCTCCATGAAGAGTGGTCCTTTTGAAGATTTAACATGCATTTCAGTAATGTTTACTATGGAACCCAAGACGTGGTGGGTTAACTTTGGTGCTCAAACTCCTTTCCTACAGACTTTGGCTTTGAAGTTGCTTGGACAACCTAGTTCATCTTCATGTGCTGAGCGCAATTGGAGTACTTACTCATTCATTCATTCACTTAGAAGGAACAAGTTGAATCCAAGTCGTGCTCAAGACCTAGTTTTCATCCACAACAATTTACGTCTTTTATCAAGAAATTCTAATCAATATGAAGAAGAAAAGACGAAGATGTGGGATGTTGGTGGAGATGATTTTGATTCTATGGAAGATGTGGGCTTTTTGGAGTTGGCGAACCTTTCACTAGATGAGCCAGATTTCGAGAATGAGTTGCTCAATGATTAGTTTTTTATTTTATTTTTATTTTATTTAAGATATTGAAGTATTTTTATTTTATTTTAAGATTTATGATATGGCTTTTATATTTAATTATATATATATATATACATTTTTTTAATAGACGTATCTTTGCCGTACCCGTATCTTTAAATTTTCAATTTTGCCGTTTCCCGTACCCGTTCCCGTTCCCGTCCCCGTTCCCGTTTCAGTGCAACATAGGCTGAAACAGGCTGAAGGAACTATTTACACTAGGGATGACATTTTCGGGATTTCTGAAACTATTCTACATCTGTACAAGAAAAAAAACATCACCATTCACATCAGAATCTTAACTATTCACTAATCAGAGATTTTCTTGGAACGACACATTCCAAGTCTACTAGAGCTTCAAATAACTTCAAAGCCACCTGCAAATAGACACATTATGCATGCATGCCATACGAAACCATACAGTATATGGTGAAGTGTTTGAGGAATTATATCAAACCATATAGTCTAGATGCTCCTTCAGCAGAGAATAACCATGCTGTAAACTCAGCTCCACATGTGATGTTTGTGGGATAAACCAAAACAAGATAGATTTGTAGATTCAAATAGAAATCTAAAGATTATAAAATAGATAGCTCATGGAGCTTTATTAAACAAGAAACAAAAAGGAAAAATAAAGAACTTGAATTTGTCTGCAAGAATTAAAGCTGAATTGATTTCATATAATTAAAGGAGAATAGAGACACATTATATATGACTCAAGAAACCCTAGTTACATGACTAATAAAAACTTCTAATGGATCATGAAGTTGGGCTTCTCTTTGGGCTTCAATAATGTTTGTGACCTCGTTAGACAGATGACAGGGAAGGGGAGACGATTTAACTTCTACAAAGACAAAGAATGTAAGATACAGATTTCACCAGTAGAACGGTAAGATACAAGTAGAAACATATAAAGTTTTCACACCGTTTTTAGTTGAACCCAAACCTAACTGCCAATGCTTATTCCACTCGAAGTTCCACACTCTTCATGTCAACTATAATGAAAATGATACATATTAGCCAATTATAGAAAACAAAAGCCAACCTAATTGCTTATAGCTAAGAACAAATATGCTAATCTCTTTGAACATCTTGATATCAAACTGTAAGATAAACAAATTCATCCTCTGTTGTTCACTTACCCGAGCCTTTCAAAAGGTCAGAAGTAATTTCATGTCCCGCTTGGGCCAAAGAGACGAGCTGAGCAATAAAAGAGTCAGTTTTAAAATGTCCGAAGTAATTTCATTTCCCGCTTTCGATGAACTTCTGAATGGCGTAATTGCTAGCATCCTTAATCACCCTCTGTTGTTCTCTCTTTCAACGTGACGATAGCATCCTTAATCATTTGAATCGAAAAAACAAACAAAGAAACCAAAATCAATCTCTAATCTCAGAAATCTGAATTGGGAAATCGAAAAAGTTATAAAAATGAGGATAGAATCTGATACCTCTTCGTAACTAGGATGAGCATAAGTGGATTTCTTCTTCGAAGCACCAGAAGCAGGTTCTTCTTCTCCTTCACTTCCTTGACGCTCTTTGTTTTCCGTTCCTTTGCAGCAGGCTTCTTCTCGCTGGCTGGCTCTGTCACCACTCTAGTATCGATGCTTAAGATCCGATTCGGAGACCCCAAGCTTGCTGCGTCCACTGTTTCTTTGATCTATCACGCTCAAGATCCCGGAGTGTGAGTCATTATTCGGGTCTGCGAAATAGAGAGTTTTTGGGGTTCCGAGAAATCTGAGATTGGAGAAGAACGACACCTGAAATCCCTAGATTTCTAGACGAATGGTATATGTTATCGCTGGATTTCTCTATGAGAGGATGAGGGAAGAAAGGCTCCGGAGACGAGGGAGAGAGAGAAAGAAGAGAGGAATGAATCGTCTGTGTATGTTGTTTTGCCTGAAGGACAAACAAAAATTTGGGGGGGGGGGGAATTTTCGCCAAAACACAATAAGTGTTTGGCTTTCAATAGCAAAAATTAGGCTCTGGAAATCAATTTTTTCCTCCCGCCCAGTGAAATTTTGGCTTAGCGTTTTTAGATGCTATAATAGAGTACCACAACCCAGCATACCCTCTATAATAGCAGTTACAGAAATCGTGTTATCGTAATGTGTTATTAATGCCCACTTTTTTGTAGTGTCGCGACACCCGGTGACGACTATGCATAGCGACACATGTTCAGTCTCTGGCCGGCCATGATCCCCGTCCGCGTCCGGCCATCCATGCTTGTAACGCCCCTTTCCCATTCTCAGCTGACCGTCGAGCTGACCGGTCAACAATCAAACAAGAACATGACCAAGTCGAACCCGAGCAAGTCGAATAAGAAAAGTTTGCCACAGGACGAAGCCGAAGATTGATCGGTTTGAGACAAAGGCTCAAACTGACCCATCCTTGACTCCGCTATCCTCATTTCGATAGTACGAAGCTTTGCAACTTGTACTGCTTCCATGAGTTGTGTCGGTTCGGACTAAACCAATATACCAGGGAAGCATGTCCATTTTTGAGTAACTAAACGTTTACAAAACGTTTATCATTTTTACAAACATTTGCCATTCCAAACACACAATTAAACAATACACAAAATGGCGCCAAAGCCGAACCGAGAAAAACAATCAAAAAGAGTCTAATGAGCGATCTAAGATCACCCAGTGAATCGGCTCCCCACTAGCGGCTTCTAATCTATCTAGCGTCTACAGTTTCCCGCCCCAAAACCCCAAAATAACAAACAACAAAAACAAATGGTCGATCACGCAGTACCACGTCGTGATAAACCCACAACACACAAGAACTTGCCAAAGATAAAGAGATTAAAGGAAATCGAAGGCACTGCGGCACATGTCCTCGATTAGACTCGATCTATCTAACGCGCAACAATACCATACACAACACTGGGCCCTACGATCTCGGTATCTTCCACGGGTTTGCATTGTCACCGACATGGTAACTAACCCATGACTCCTAGACGTAAACACGAATTCTCACGACCTAGGACACTGTTCTCAGTCCATCGATACACAGTGACTCGAGTTACCCTCGGTAACCTGAGCTTCCATGCGATTCGGCCCTAGGACATGACCCCGTGTTCTCCGAATCACACACCTACCGGCGTCACTCAGTAGGTTAACACCATAACCGGAATCACCACCCGAAGGCACACGATCCGATTAGGCAACTACCCGAGGATCCATTCAGGTCAGAAGTACCGGAACGTATTCAAAACCTAGACTTGCGGAATCTAACGCACCCTAGAGTCCTAGTGCAAGAATGTACACACGCAGAATCGCTGGGACTCTAACATAGATCATACACTCATCAATAAAACAAAAGGCCAACTATTCCGCAAGCCTTCGCACTACCACGCCACCATCCTGACTAGATAAGGCACCTAGTCAGTACTAACAAACTTACCCGGTCCCATGACCGGAGTAAGTGTCCACAAGAACTGTTCGGCCCAACACCGAAGCAGTCTAACAAGCCTGCACACAAAAATCACAACAACAACCACGTAATAATACAATCACAACAATCACCACGCAAGCAGGCCTATTAGGGTTTCTAAGTCTTTTAATCCATTCTTATCCGCTACCTTGTATTAGCGGACTGTTAACCCGTAGACGGCTTATCCACCACACGCCCATCATTTACTTAACCTTTCCTAAGTATCTTTTAATACTCCTCGATCCTTCGGTTTAGAGTTAGTAGCTTACTAAACTCCCCGACGTCTCATAATTAAATTAACTTGATTCATTACCCTTACCTAACTATTTAACCTAAACCCAACCCGTTACATATTCTATATGTTCGTTAGGTTTAATTCGTATTTTATTTCCGTCTTAATTCCCGTATATAGATTCATTCACTCTCGTTCTTATTATATATATATGCATATACGATCCTAGCCATGCAAACATCTATATGAATGCAACACTCAAATAATACTAACAACCTAACGGCACACAATAGATTAACCTTTTAATTCCTTAAGTGCTAACATGCATTTTTAGATCCTATCCGGTTAATCTTAAATCAAACCATTCAGACAAGGTATGCAACTCCTAAGTCTACGGTTTCTCAGTTTCTGGTCTATATGCATTTATCTAACTAAGAGTTCTGAACCGACTCACAATGAGATAGACACGAAATGGTGGCTCGGATGCGGATATAAATTCTCGAGACACCCGAATCGAACCCCGAACACACCGGTACAGATCCCAAGCACTTCCAAACTACTTGGACGGTCGTTGACCGAGCGTTGACCGGCTCAGTTTCCAGCGTTCACCAGTTGACCGTTGACCAGTTGACCGTTGACCAAAGCTTGAACCGGTTGACCACCCAAATTGAACCGGTTGAACCACTGAACCAGCTGAACCGACTAAACCACTTCCAACTGAACCGGTTTGGTTAAACCGGTTTAGGTCAAACCGTTGACCGGTTAACCTAAATCGACTCAAATCAAACCAAACCAACTTCAATTCAGTCCCAACCCAATGCTAAATCGACACAAGTGAACCGGCGGAAGAGGGAGACGACAGAGGAGGAGCTTCCGGTGGCCGGCTCCGGCGTTGACCACGGCGGCGGGAGCGTTAACCCGCCGGTTCACCGCCTTTTCCGGTGACTCAGATGACGATCCACCTATCAAACTGATCGCAAAGAGAAGATCTAGCCATCCATAACTTCAAAAGTCCAAGAACCGGTGGAGAATAAGAGAGAGAGAGAGAGAGAGAGAGAGAGAGAGAGAGAGGAAGATCTAGCCGGCGGCCTTCTTCTCACGGCGGCTCCGGCGAGATTATGGCGACGACGACGGTGGTGGGTGACTGGCGGTTGTAGAGGAGATCAAGGGGAGTCTACTGGATTTTACAGAAGGTGATTTGGGTTTGAAATGAAGAAGTTATGAGCTTTCTTGTTCTTCAAGTCACGAAGAACATGCTAGGGTTCTTATGGTTTCTTTGAAGATTCAAGGAGATTGATGTGTTTTCTGGGTTTAAGCTTGCATGTGTTGATCATAGAGAGAGAGCCGAGTGGGAGAGGCTAGAGAGTAGGCTGAGTGTTTGGTTTGATGAAATGAATGTGATTAGATAGTTTGGTTATTTGCATGCATAAAGGGTTCAATGCATCTTCTCCATGCATTGCATCCAACAGGAGAGAGGTGGCGCCATCAAAGGTGTAACACCTGTCCTGTTGAGTCTCTATGATCCAAAAACACCCATCTAAACCGGCCCAAACCAACCTTAAACCCGTCTTGACCCGTTGCTTCGGTTTCCTCATTTTCGCGTTTAATATTTTAAAAACCTTCTAGATGTTCCCATAAATCTTAAAATACTCAAAAACAAATTCTCCATGATATTATATGAATTTAGCAAGTTGATTCACTCCATTTGGGCTTATGTAGCTGCGGTTATGAATTTTTAAAGTTTCTTCGGGTTTATCGGTTTTCCTTCCTGATATCCCGAAAAACTAGTTTCAGCCCCGTTTCTTCCACTTCTGGTCTTCTAAATGTTCTTTATATTGTAAAACCTGAACATTTGGCCCGTCGTAGCTTCCGTATCGAACTTTGGAAAAATTACTATTTTGCCCCTAACTTTGGCAAAATTACAATTTTGCCCCTGTTGACTTTTCTGCTGCCCGTTGACCATATTTTTGGATACTGGGTATTACAATGCTCGTCCTATCTCGACAGTACTGCGTGCTCCAACTTCACGACGGGTCAGACTCGGCCATTCTCGGCCCAACAACAATTTACACGGCCATTTCCAAAACCGTCTCGGCCATTGTTCTCAAAACATCCCAAAATAACCAACCACATCAATTTCCAATGATTCGAAAACTTTTGAAAAAACTCTTGTCCAACGATCGTTAACTCAACCCGATCATGGCCGCACCAGACATTTTACTTCATTAGTTGGGTCATTACCGGGGGAGTAGTAAAGAGTGTAGAAAATAATAGCATTCATCATCACATGTGCAAGAAACAAGTGACTGGAGATTGTGGGCATCAACTGTTCCATTCTATCTTGCGGTTTTGTGTGATATCTAGCACCCTCTTCAAACTTATGGTAACCCGAAACACTCTTTTCCTCACATTATAATAAACAGCCTTCTTTAATTCTTAGCCTAGTTTGAACTGAATAATGATTTTGATGAGAATCACATGAAATATCTTAATGAACTTAGAGAGCTAGTTGACTTGAATTTTTATCTTGAAAGGTTTCAAATTTTTGATTTATGACTATCATTGCATGTGTTCTTGCGAGAATTTTCTAGGCTGAGTTCTTTATGACGTAGTTCTTGGTTATGGTTTCAAAGCACGGTCACTGATATTTTGAGTTCTCGTTCGATTTTTACTAGACTACTTAGGAAGTGATCTCTGTTTTGTTTGAGGAGAAACAAAGGTTTAAGTATGGGAGAGTTGATATAACCGAGATTTACCCGTTTTATCACATATTTTAGGACACTTTAATGAGTGATCCAAGTGTTTTAAAATGGTTTTAGTATATTTCCGCCTATTTCTAGTGTCAAGACTCCATTCAGGAAACTCAAGTTTAATTCAAGTCAAATGGAGCAAAAGTACACTTTTCGATACCGAGTCATTCCGTCAGAAGTTCAACATAAAATGAAGACCTTCTCACCATTTGATCATCCTAAAATTTGGACCAAATATAGAGAGATATACAAGCTTCATTCTTCACTTGACATCACGAAGATCCAACGGTGAAAACTCAAGGAAACATAGACACAAAACAGGACTAGGGGCAGCCGAAACCTAGGCGACCAAGGCCATGGCCGCGACCAGACCTCCTCCGGCCACGACTTGTCCGTGCGGGGTCGCGGCCCAACACCCCTCACTCCATGGCCCATTTGGGCCATTCATCGATCTTCAACCCGTTTTCCTTATTTTTGCACATCCAAAATCGAAAGTTTGGGAGTTTTATGAGTTTTTGAACACTATATTTAGGGATGCACCCCTCTACTTGTAAGAGACACCAAAAGCCACAAAATTTACTTAATATTAGTGTTTATTTAGAGTTTTAGTCTTTTTAGTCTTTAGTTTCTTAGGTTTAGGGTTTAGAAGTTTTAGGGTGCTCTAGAGAGACCCTAAACCTAATTCGTCCTAGTTAGTGTATGCAGCTAGCCTATGGCTATGATCTGCTAGTCCATGGATGAGTTGTCCGTTTATTGGATTTTACGAGGTAGTTATATAGGAGAAATGAAATTAGTTTGATTAGGATTACTTGTGGTAGACTTATACTTGATTTCTGGAAGTTCTTTCTTTTAGGTTCGTTCTTATTGCATGGGACTAGAGTCTTGAACTAGAATATGATCTAATGATTGATTGAACTACAAAAGTAATGCATCTATTGACCGAAACTAGCTTAGGAGAGTAGTTGTGTTGCAAGCTGCGAGAGTTGACTTGTAGGGACTATAAACGTTATGATGAACTTGATATTAATGTATGATCTTTCTTGCGGCCAGATGCGAGAGTTGACTGGTCGAGTTGAAGCGATTAGCTGTGTTGTCCTGCGAAAGTAGGATAGACATATTTTCGTGTTCGAGTTTGTGGAATGTGCTAGAGAAAATTAGAAGCTAAACTAGACTTGTTTGAATCATTCTGAACTTCTTTACATGCTACTTGGACGACCCAGTGCCTTCCTTAATATTGTATTTTCATTTTTACACTCTTTGCTATTAAAAAACTAGTTCGCTTGACACCCAAACAATCTCTTTTTGTCTTAGCTCTTCTATAACCTTGCTTGACTATTCAGATATTCATAGCTTCTCTGTGGATCGACACCCTAAGTACTATTTCTCACATTTGTGCACTTGCAGACTCGGAGACTTATAAATTAAAAACTTGAATTCCCTGAACAAAAAATGGCGCAGAAATTATGAAGTCGGAGGCTCTGTGCATAGCGTCTTGGATGGTTTGTGGTCTGTTCAGCGGTATCTCCTTTTTGAACTCCGACTCAAACCTCAATTCTTTTTAAGTACATCGAGTTCATATTTGTTGCTTAAGTTGTCTACCTTTGACATGATTCTCTTGAATCTTCCCATGAAATCTTGTAAGCTTTCTGGTCGTTCCTGCGACATGGACCATATATTTGTTGGGAATGTCCTGAAATCTACCGTACTATCTCTAGAAAGTATGATAAGTGTCGAGATCAGACATAAGTCATAAATACTGGGTGATCATGATGACTTGCTAGAGCCCGCTCATGATCTATAAGTTTAGGACTTATTACCAGTATTGTATGATCCCAAAGGGTCACACACCATAGCTAACAGGAAAGTTAAAAAGGAATTAATACAGTAAGATGCAAGGCATTTACTGTATTTGTACAGAGAGTTGGGCCAGACAAAATACAGGCTTTTGTCTGATTTGTGTCTTGGGCCCAAAATCCCAATAGGCCATTAGGATAATTCCTTGGGCCCATATAAGGGATGAGAGGCGCAGCCTAGGGCTTTTAACACCCCATCTGCGATTTTGAGAGCTAGCCGTCCTCTCTCTCTCTGATTCATTCCAGCTTGGTCTAGCAGCCTGATCCATAGCTTGTAAGCGTGTGGATACCTAGGAGGAGCTGGTTATCATCTGCTCTAAGTGATCTCGATATTACCAATCAATCCGCTGCACTTCTAAAGAGGTAATGATCCTGATCTGTTTATGATTCAACTGCAATCACCTAGATCCGAGTTATGTATGTTAGGTTGTAATCTGATAATTACACCAATGAACACACATAATCCAACAGTGGTATCAGAGCCTAGGTCGTTAGGTTTTTGCTTTTTGGATCATGCTAGGTTGTTCATTAGTTTGATGAATCAATTTTAATGAGTAAAATTGATTGAAACTTGGAAAACCTAGAAATGAGAAAACCTTGTTAATTAATGTTGACAACGTTTCTTTGTATCAATCGCCGTTGACTTTGCCACATTCATAAGAAACGATTATTTGTTTAAAGTCGTAATCGTTTTTGTAAGAATCGATAACTATGCTTTTGACTTTGCTTTATAATAATCGATAAGGCGATCACATGTTGACTAT
The DNA here is from genome assembly GCA_030180135.1 of Orychophragmus violaceus. Classification (NCBI taxonomy): domain Eukaryota; kingdom Viridiplantae; phylum Streptophyta; class Magnoliopsida; order Brassicales; family Brassicaceae; genus Orychophragmus; species Orychophragmus violaceus. The sequence continues at coordinate 47,465,813 of CM058240.1, forward strand.
AAGGTGAATCCATTATTGAATTGAGTTAATGTCAAAGTCGTTTTGTCCTTTAGTGCTTGGTATAAATCGCATGTGGTGACAATCCGTTTTGACTTTGTTGACATATCAGAATCGATTTTGCTCATTGAGCAATTGTTGAATTAATTATCATTGAAATTGGAAAAGTCAAATCGTTTTTTTGTCTTTTGTGAATGTCATGATCATCTTGTTGAACGATCAATTATTGAATTGAATTAACAATCGCATGTTGACCTTGGTAATGGTCAAAATCGTTTTGTCTTTTATTGAATGGCATGAAATCGTTTTGTCGATTGTTGAATTGAGAATCGTTAACTTTGATTTTGCTTTATATTCAATAATAAGCATCGATCATGTCATGATCGTAAATTAAGAAACGATTGTTTAATTGTTAATGTATGGTTTAAGCCGTTAACCCAAATCGCGGTTTGCTGGAAATTATTTAATACAATTGGTATTATTTAATTTCTGGTTAAACCGGATTTAAAATTCAAAATTGAATTTTAACCTAAACCGAAGGCTGGTCTAAGTTTGATTTGGTTGGACCAAATAATTTAGAGCTGGTCTGGTTTAGTAAATAACCAGTTGGATTTAGTAGTTAATTTGGTCTTGGACCAGAATTAATGAACCGACTCGGTTATGTCAAATTATTGGGCCAATTGGAATTCTGTGGTCTTGGGCCAAGAATTGGGCCTATAATTTGTGACCCAACCGAAAACTTTAATAAAATATTAAATTAGAAATTTCTATTTTTAGTATATTTCTAAATTTAGAAAGTTTCTAAAATAAGTAAGTTTCCCAAAATAGTAATCTTCTATTTTTGGAAAGAAAATCTAAAATCCTCAAAACCAATATTAAGCTTGGATGTCCTGTCCAATCTTGTCAGCTACTTAACGCTTATTCAATTACAGATATGGCTTACAGTGTGAGGTGTCTGTTTTTGCGTAAGTAAAGTAGTATATAGTCACTAATTTCATTGGGAGTCCCAGACTTTAGTGATTATTTGGCTGTAAGAGATTGGTTTCCTTGACTGGGCCATCGGGAGTCCCGGGCCTTGAGACATCTGGTGAATTGGGCCTTGGGCCCAATCCACAACCGAGAGTTATATGGATATAACTAGCTGTGTGTATGCTTACCAAGTGAAGCTACTTCTGGGTGACGGCCAGTGGCCCACTTTGGACTTAGCTGAACATGGGTCTCGGAATCATTGCATTCTTATGAGGTTAAACAAAGAAATTTTGAATGCAATGCGAGTTTTCTTATAAGTTATTAAGATTACTCTTTTATGACTAGCACAAACAATCAAAACACTTTCTCGATCCGGTCTGTCCTTGAGATGGACAAACTGAACGGATCAAATTTCTTGACTTGGTCGCGGAACCTGAGGCTAGTCCTCAGGCAGAAGAGAAAGGACTATGTCCTTGAGAGAGCTCTCCCCGAGAGGATCGGGTCCAATGCCTCTCATGCAGTATATGATGCTTGGAATAAGCATTATAATGATGTGGTAGATGTGCGTGGTCTGATATTGGCTACCATGGACTCAGATTTGCTGAAGCAATATGAGAACATGGAGTCGCCAATAGAGATGATCAGCAGCCTGAAATTGAAATTTCAGGAGCAGGTAAGAGTGGAGAGATACCAGTTGGTTAAGTCTCTCACTAGCTGCAAGCTACCAAATGATCATCCAGTAAGTCCTCATGTCAGTAAAATGATGGGTTACATTGATAACCTGAGGAAACTGGATTATCCAGTTAGCCAAGAATTGGCAACTGAGATCATTCTGCAGTCACTGCCGTCAAGCTATGATAAGTTCAGAAGGAACTATATCAAGAAAGGCTTAACGAAGACGCTGACTGAACTGCATGATATGCTCAAGACAGTTGAGCCAAACGTGAAGAGTACCCTGTATAATCTCATGAAGGAGAAGGGTAGGTTTACTAAACCTAATGCTGACAAGGGTGAAGACAAAGTTGTCCAGATTTTGAATCATGGCAAGCGTGTGTCTTCTGAGCCCGAGTCAGATACCTCTTACGTTGGTAAGTGCTGCTACTGTAAAGAGACTGGGCATTGGAAAAGAGATTGCATTAAATTCATGGAAGATTATGAGGAGTTGAAGTTGATGTATGAGACTACTTACTCAGGTATTCATGTTATTACTTCAAGTTCTACCTTATAGGTATTGGATACTGGTTGTGGCACTGATATTTGTTATAATATGCAGAGCCTAAGCAACAGTAGAACGTTGAAGGAAGGGCAAGTGGAACTGCGTGTCTGGAAGGAGCTATAGATGCTGCCTCAGCCGTAGGGTTTTCACTTGTAGATGCCTTTGAGGCTTGGTTTTATTAAGTAATTGCTACAATGTACCTGCTTTAAGCAGAGTTGTCTTTCATTTTCTTGTAAGGATTTGAATGCTTTTCATTTTGATAAAAGACAAGTTTTGTTCTTTTGATCTCAATGAAATATTGATTGTAGCACCCTATTCAAGGAATGGGTTTTATATCTTAAACCAAAGAGTGCCTAAAAGTAACATAAATACCGAATTGGTTTAAATCTGATGAATTAAACCTGATTTTTCTTGGCGTAAATGTTTTGGTCACATAGAGTGAGTCGGATTCAGAAATCCCATAGTTATGGACTTTTAGGCTCATTTGATCGGATATCTTATGAGACTTGAATTCTGCTTACTGGACCAAAAGACAAAGGGCCCATCTTAGCCGAGCTAGAGAAAGGCCCAAAGGCTTATTGGACCTTGAACATACTCATGTATGTGGCCCGATGAGCAGTAATGCCAGAGAAAATTTCATGTACTTCATTATATTTACTGATTACTTCAGTGAGTATGACTGTGTTCATTTGATGAGACACAAGTCGGAATTTTTTGAGATGGTCGAAAGAGTTCCAGAATGAGGTATAGAAACTGAGTGACAGAAGTATTGAGACTCTGGATTAGATCACGAGTGAGAATACTTAAGTCTTTGATGGTGTGATCATCTGAATGAGTGTGAAGTCGTTTCACAGCTCATTTCTCCTGAAAACCTTGAGGTGTTTCTGTGAGAAAGAATCAGATCTTAATAGAAATGATTAAAGATGAGTCACACGAATCTTCCATGATATTCTTTAAGAATAACGCTCTAGAAATATCTAAGTTTACGCTGAAATAGTTCCATCAATATCAGTTGAAAGACACCACATAAATGTGGACTGGAAATGATCCAAATTCGTCTTTACTGAGTATTTGTAGTTGTGCTACTTCGCTGGTTGTCCTAGGGAAACCAAGGCTTGTTACTTTTTACGTCCATTCCGAAAACGAAGTTAGGTTGTTCGGAATTCTGTTTTCTAAAAGGAAAGTTACTTTCCAAGAAGAACAGTGGGAGTAAAAGTATAACTCGAAGAAATTCGAGAAATACAGGAGGCTGCTCAACCTGTTGAGGGAGAGCAGCGGATGGATTTACAGATTTCTGTAGAATCTACACCTGTAGAGCCTGAAGTTCGCAGATCTGAATGAATCCGTCACTAATCCGAGAGTGATTTCTCGTGATTAGTTGCCATGATCTGATGATCATTGAAAGTGACGAACCTGCGAAATTCACAGAAGCGAAAGTGAGCCCGGACTCCGAAAAATTATACTGTATGTAAGTTAGCTTCATCGATCCATTCATGGATAGAAGCAAACATATCGGAGTTGGAATCTTCGTTCTGTTGAAGTAGTCAAGGTTTTGACTTGAACAGGAACGAGATGGAACTGTGCGTTTACTAATAGATAAGTGGGAGCGATGTTGCATTTCTCATAGTGTATGTCGATGACATACTGATTCTCGGAAATAACGTTCCAATGCTGCAGTCGGTAAAGGACTGGCTTGGGAGTTGGTTTTATGATTGACATGGGTAAAGCCACGTATGTTCTTGGATTTTGGATCTAAAGATAGAGATCCAAAAGAGCTGATAGGACAAAGTCAGGATTCTTATATTGACAAAGTCCTACACGTTTTCAGCATTCCAAGAAGGGTTTTATGCCAATGTCACATGGCATTACGTTAAGCAAGAAACAGTGTCCTACGATAACTGCTGAGCTTGAATGCATGGATGAGATTCCATATGCGTCGGCAATTGGATCTATCATGTATGCCATGACACGTACTTGTTTTGATGTTGCTTTAAAGTTAAGCAAGACAAGTAAAGACCAGTCAAATCCAGCAAAGAATCACTGGATAGACGTAATGAATATCCTCAAGTATTTGGAAAATACTTAGGATAAGTTCTTGATTTACGGAGAAAGTGAGGTGCTACAAGTCGATAGAGTCTGAAAGGCAAGTTTCCAACAGACAAAGATGATTTCCGGTCACAGTCCGGTTATATCTTGTGTCTGTCTGGCGGTGCAAGGCACTGTTGCTGACTCCATGACTTAAGCTGAACATTTCGCAGCTTGGGTAGCGGCGAAAGAGGTTGTTTGGAAAGAAAAGTTCATCACTGAACTTGATGTGATTCCCAGCATAGATGAGACTAGCTGCACATCAGAGGTCCAAACACCTTGAGGGTAGGTATAACCTATTCCGTGAGATAAATGACAGAGGTGTTAAGTAGATCAGCAAGTTTCAACGAATGAGAACGTTGCTAATCTATTAACGAAGCCACTCCTTAGGCCTAAGCACGAGTCGCGGACTGTAGCTGTAGGATAAGTGAAATTAAGATGTAGTCTTAATTTCAGTGGGAGTTTGTAAAGGGCTTTATTTAGTTGTTTTGAAAGGTTAATGTAAACATAATATTTTATGTTTATGAAATCTATGATTTCTGGATTATTTTAACTGTGATATAAATAATCGTTCCAAAATGATTCATGTCATTATATATGGGCCATCGAAGTACATGAGTAGACTTGATCCTGAAACCCCATATTTAACGAAATGACATAAATAATAGTGTCCATAGTCGAAGGTTGTTGAAATTGGAACACCAACAACCACTTGAGACTAGATTGTGTTGAGACTTATGACCAAGTTTCGAGGGGTCATAGATGCGCGGCATCAAAGTCGACACATAGGTATATGTAGGGGAGCATATGACCGGACATGGCCCGCTGATGAGAACTCTACAAGATATTAATATCTGTGTCATGAGAGGTTCTCATATACGACTATAGAGTATAGTCCTTAGACCTGAGTTCGCATGCATGTGGCTGCACATGGAGTGATGCGCTTTGATCATTGTCTAACGCTGTTTCGTAACTGGGAGCTATAAGGACCTTGGTTGGGTGTATTATAAAGCGTGTAGTTCATAGTGATGGAACAAGATGGGATTTGTCCCTGCCGTTTAACGGAGGTAATATCTCTAGGCCAATCGGAGACTTGATAGCTGGTAAGAGAGTGGCCACTCCCAAACGGACTTGCCCAAGTCGTTTGCATTGTCAGTATCAAATCTGGTCCGATGAACATGGTCTGGCTATATAAGGATGACACGCATCTTGCCCTATGCCAGATCGAGATATTAAGACAAAAGGATTAGGGAATGTAGGATTCCAGTACAAGTGGGAGATTGTTGGGAATGTCCTGAAATCTACCGTACTATCTCTAGAAAGTATGATAAGTGTCGAGATCAGACATAAGTCATAAATACTGGGTGATCATGATGACTTGCTAGAGCCCGCTCATGATCTATAAGTTTAGGACTTATTACCAGTATTGTATGATCCCAAAGGGTCACACACCATAGCTAACAGGAAAGTTAAAAAGGAATTAATACAGTAAGATGCAAGGCATTTACTGTATTTGTACAGAGAGTTGGGCCAGACAAAATACAGGCTTTTGTCTGATTTGTGTCTTGGGCCCAAAATCCCAATAGGCCATTAGGATAATTCCTTGGGCCCATATAAGGGATGAGAGGCGCAGCCTAGGGCTTTTAACACCCCATCTGCGATTTTGAGAGCTAGCCGTCCTCTCTCTCTCTGATTCATTCCAGCTTGGTCTAGCAGCCTGATCCATAGCTTGTAAGCGTGTGGATACCTAGGAGGAGCTGGTTATCATCTGCTCTAAGTGATCTCGATATTACCAATCAATCCGCTGCACTTCTAAAGAGGTAATGATCCTGATCTGTTTATGATTCAACTGCAATCACCTAGATCCGAGTTATGTATGTTAGGTTGTAATCTGATAATTACACCAATGAACACACATAATCCAACAATATCGACATCACAAGTTTCACAGTCCATAAACATTGAATATTTCTTACGGAAAGCTCTGGAAAGTTGTTGAAAATTGTCGATGGAATCCCGCTCGAGTCTTGAGGACCGCTCGAGTTTCGATAGCCACTCGAGTGCTGCTCTTTTCAAGTGTTCCACGAACAAGAGACAAAAACCGGCATCCCTCTCGCTCTCCTTCAGAATGGCTCGGCCCATTGCAGTGTCGAAGGCAGTTATGTGAGGTTGTTCCTTTGTAGAATGGAATCTTGATCTTTCCTTTGTCGGAGATCTTCGCCTAGGTAATCTGAGTAGTGAACGGTGTCTTCTGCGTCTCCTCCAAGACGCGATTAATCTCTATTGCTGTGATGGTTGCCTTATGGATATGGGATCACACGGATTTAATCTTTGTGGTGGCTTGTTCTAAAGAAGTTCAGAGCTCGTCGTGATTAATTTGGCTCTTCCTTCTTTGATCTTCAGCTAGTTTCTCTTGCTGAACCCACATGAGGTTTTCCTCTTCCTCTGTAATTTCTCTGGTTTGTTCCGAGGCGAGTTGTCTCCCTCCTTATCCTTCTCCATCGTTTCTGGGTTGCTCTCTTATTTGGTTTTTGGGCAGTGTTTGTCCCCTCGAAGGGCGCACAGGTTGTTGTCCTCTCGGAACTCTCGTTGAGCTGTTTAGCGTCGAGAAATCGAGTCTCTTTTGGTCAGTTGGTCCCAAGTTTACTTCACGTCCACTTCGGGATGGGCTCTTTGTCCAAACTATCTCCATATGCTCGGTCAACGGGCTGTTAGCCTTGTCCTGATCTTGCAATTTTCAGATCAGCGTTGCGATCATGTCCTTCAACTCGGCTAGGGTTGCGTTTGTTGATTCAGTATTAGCTAGTGGAGGGTTATCTCCGGTGTTGACAGGGTTTTGGTGATTTCCTCCGCTTCCGTCTCTGTCTGTTATCAAATATTTAGATCTTTATATCAGTAATATTTAGATGTAAGAAAATCTCTTGTCCCCACACACGAGGCCCAACTGTGAGAGTCAAATATGGTTTTTTTATTGATCGTTGTTTAGAAAAGGGTTTATAAGTATGAAAAGAGAGAAAAAGTATAAGTCCTTCTGCTAGGTAAAAATTTGTCCCATACATCGAAGAAGTCTTTTTTCTTTTATAGTTGCGCCTTGTCGGTTCGGAGAGAATCTTTGGCAAGATTCTTGGAGATGTCTTGTTATCTTCTTTTCGTAGTTATCTTCATTTTCCATTGAGATTTATATTTTCTTCTTTGTTGTTATCTTCTTGCGGGTCGATCATATCTTCTAACCTTAACAATAGAAATAGAACAAGCACACAAAACTATTTTCCTTCCGTTCTGGCCCAAATTGTCTTCTTGAATTACTTGATTGATTTATCTCGTCATACGCAGGACACTAACCATTCAGCTCGTCAACAATGCAAGATGATAATGTGTGGATCATGTCGAGCCATTTTTTGATGCAGGATGCAAAGCAGTAGGCGAATGCCTGGCTAGCTCGGCAAGTGGAAGCGTCACAGATATTAACTCGAGTGCGTGCGTACAGTCGAAAGGGAAATGCTAATCTCGGTACATGGTGATTGTGCAGAGCAGTTTTCGGCTTGGCAGTTGGACGTGGAGAATGACGAGAAAGGTTTGTCAGCGTAACAAACAGTTCAGGAGTGTGGAGAAAATTATCTTCGAATAGGTTATTGTCGAGCTATTTGATCTGCTTGGCTTGGCTCGGACAGTGCGATCTGCTCGGCTCGGACTGCACAACGTGCTCGGCGGACTGCATACTTTTGGATCCTGCTTGGTGAAAGGCATACGTCCTTCTAAAAAACTTCTACTCGGAAGGCTGAGACTCGGTAAATCCTGCTCGGGAAGATTCAGCTCGGGGGATATGAGCGTGATGGTAAGCTTGGGTGATCGGCAGGTGCAACAGTGATTTCCGCGGACCACTTCTGCTTGGCGGAAGGTTACGATGGTCTGCTCAAAAGTATTTCCGCTCGACACAAACGAACTTGAATGGGATGCTCGAGCCGTTTTGTGGAACGATCGTGAAGGTAAGATCGTCATCTCGTCTCTAAAGAATAATGCGTGGAGATTTTCAGCTTGGCTTGGATTTCAAGCACGATGGACCTCATGGCTCAACCTTGTTTAGAATATAGTCTCTTGAAAAGCTTAGACGCAAATTTGGAATACCCGAGGCAGTCAAACTCATAGTTCTAATGTCCAGTGACCAAGATGAATCTCCTCCGATCAATCACTTTACCTTGTATGAACGCTTCATCAAGTCGTGTTTTTATCGTTTACGATTCTTGGGTTGATAGTTCGATTCCTACGGAGGCGATGATTATCTCTCGCGAAAATTACCCTTGAGGCATTCACTACTTGGTTGGTATATTTGTTTGGAGCTACGAGTGCGGCACCAAGATCAGTGTTCGGCACTTACTAAACATGTTGGAGTTCCGAAGGGCCTAAAAGGTAAACATGTACTATCTCAAGCCCAATCCGAATCATAAGGTCATTAAGGGTTTCGACAACAAAGACTCTGAATGAAGAAACTATTTCTTCTATGTCTCGATCGATGAAGAATCACTCAAGAATGATTGTCTCTGTCTAATGAAAGCTGATGGGGGATAATCTGTAGCCGACCCCGTTGCTTGGATCGGATCGCCCTTTCTCATTCGTTTTGCTAAACTCTAACTCTTATCTCTTTCTTTTCTATTTTGCATCTTGCGATCCCCTTCTGTTGTTTCCAGTGGACCTGATCGAGGTTATACAGAAGTTATCTGCTCCAGGAACTCTTTGGGTTAAGGATGTCTTACTGTGAGAGAAAGATGTCGCAAAAACGAGCAGTGGAAGTGCAATGGCAATTAGGAGAGGCGCAAACACAAGTAGAGACTGAAAAAATCTGCGAGTGGCCCGAGCTGCTCGAAATAGATATGATTCCTGAATTTAGCCAAGTTCAGGGATAACACTGGTCTCAAGGAGAGGGCCAAAATCAAGAGGAGAGTTGTTTCCTCAGAACGGAGGAAGTTCCCCCAGCCACGAATGTTCCCCATGCATCGCGACATAATGTCTTAGGGTTAAGGGTTGTTAAGGCACCTTAACCGATCCGTAAGACTTGAGCATCAAAGAAAAAGAGAAGAGATGGTAAGGATGTCAAAACTCCTTCTTCCTCTCCTAAATTGGTCCAGCTTGATTTGGGTACGTGTATTCCTATTTACGTTGATGCTTGTAAGGCGGCGAGTCTTTGTGCCCACATCAGACATCCATGAGACTGATTTGTTAGCTATGAAAGCATGGTTCATGGTGCCTCGTTAAATAGCATAAGCGAACATGCTCTGAAGGTAAGTGTTTACCACTTCTTATGCGGAACTTATGTTGGTCGCCAAAAAGACGGCTACCAATCGGAAGCTGAATAAATCTTATTCAGACTGCAATCGTTGTCCAAGGAGACGGAAGCCGAGCTTGAAGCGGCAGGTGAGTTGGCTGAGCAAGGAAGACTACAAGCGCTGGCCGAAGCGGAACATGATATAAGTCTTTATTATCATGGTTTTTAGGGCTCTTAACCATGATATAAGTCTTTGTTATCATGTATTTTAGTATGTTTTGGAATCCTTTCAGGTGTTTTATAGGTTTAGCTACGTTTGGAGCATATTTGAACATTATGGCACATTCTGGAGCTATTTGGAGCATTCGTGTGATAGGTTTCTAAGTTTTACCCTATTCTAAACTGCAAGTGAACAGCAATGTCAAAGTAGTATATAGGGCTATCGAATCCACAGGGACACTTGGTCTCAATAGAAACAGAAACGTAGAGATTAATACTAGAAATAAGCAGATGGTGAAGTAAATAAAGTGCAAAGCAAGAAAGTAAACAGTAGCAGAGATTAACGGTTGAGAAGCAATAAACTAAAAGCGTCAAGCCTAGGGTATTCTCAGGAAATCAGACAAGCAGACAGTTCATTCAGCAAGGATCTAATTAAGCACAGTTCTAGAACTCAAAACACAGATATAGAATTAACCAAATTCCTTTGCGATAATTCTCTAAGCCTAAGTGCAGCAAACCAAACTTTCGTTTGCGAGAACTAACAGATTAAACTAGCATTAATCCCAAGTTTGATATGTTCACAATTATCCTAAACCAAACTTCCGTTTGCGCAAAGTTTAATTGCCCAATTTAATTAGTTCAGATTCCTAAACCCCACTTCCGTGACGTATTTAGCAACCTAAGATCTAGATTCTAATTGATCAGGTTAGAACTAGCTTTAAGCACAATTAAATTGAAGAACAGATATAGTTATGAATCCTTAACTGAATTTGAACAAATCTAGCAAGTCATGAAATCCTATGTGAGAAACCCTAAACTCAACTATGGATCTACTCAGACATGATTAATGAAAACATAATCAAAGAAATAATAGATTGCATATAAGAAATTAAATAGATAAAGGGGTTCGAAATCTTCTCCAAAATAAGTGAATACAGGAAATAGATCAGCCCCAAAAGCTCTAGAAATCTCTTAGCTATTAGTATCAAAGCGTAATGTAAAGCGTAGGTAAAATAAACACCAAAAACTAGTATATATAGGCATAATCTCGGGTGGGGCTTCTGTGTAAGTACTGGAACTATTCCGGGCCTCTTTGCAAATCTTCATAACTTGTTAAACCGACGCGTACGGCCCATCTCGCTAGTGTGTCGACCGATGCACAATGTGTGTCGGTCGATGCATGATCAATAAATCGGTCAGTGAGTAAATCTCTCGGCCAATACGTCCCAAAAGTCCCAAAATGCTCCAAATATCTCCAATTAGCTCCAAACCTGATTAAACCTGTAAAAGACTCTAAACAAAGACAAAAGACACTAAAACACAACTATATCATGGTCTAAAATGGGTAAAAACCATGATATATCAACTCCCCCACACTTAGCCTTTGCTTGCCCTCAAGCAAAACATAGAACTAAAACATGGTGAAGAGGTTTGAAAACTCTTCAGAAACTCATTTCATCCTAGAAGCTACAATACTCAGATTCCCCTTAGTAAACCACTGCAAGAATCAATCACAGGATATCAAGACCAACATGTACTTCCCCCACACTTAGCAACTGTCCTAGGTAAACTCCACAATCACATTCAAGCATTCAAATTCTCCCTACTGACTTCTGTAAGTATTTAAGTGCGGTCTCACCTAAGGAGTATCGATCAAAGGGCACATGGATTCTTACCTTATCAGCTTTAGACCACCATACTATCTTTCTCTAGTCCCTTTCTTCTCTTTCCCTTCTTTAACAACTGATTTTTCCCCACTGGGTATCATTTTATTTTTTTTATCAGTGTTCTTCCCGTTATGGGGTGTACTTTGGACACATTCCATGGTACACAGGATATGAGAGTTTCAGCTACCATTCCCATGACCACTTCGGAGTTACTAACTCATCCTCAGTTTATTATATATTATTTTTTTTACTTTACAGAAGGGGAGAAGGGAACTAAATAGGACATGTTTACAGGCTGTGTCAGAACTAACAAGGGAATCCGACACAAAGTATACCAAGCCCTTAGGTGAGAAATCTAAGTCAGTATTAAGTTGAAGTCATTAAAAGGATCCTCTGATACCTGAAGTGATGTGGGTGTTCCCAGTAGGTTGATCTGTGATGGAGTTTTCTAATAGTCATAGATAGATCCTGCAACTTCATCCCAATGGTTACTTAAGTTCCTGCAAGTCTTGTAAATCTTCTCAGAAAATCATAGTTTCTTACTTAAACAACTTTGACTCAATAAAACAAAAAATTTGAAAAACGGACTGACTCTTAAGAAAACAGAAAACAAAAGTCAGTAGCACCTCCCCCACACTTAAGACACACTGTCCCCAGTAGTGTCCAGCGAAGGATCGGTAAAAAGAAAATAAAAATTGAAAAGGTGAAATTATGTCTGTCGGGTTACCTCTGTCGCTCAGGCATCGATCGTTGCACTAAGTGCATCGACCGTTACTCGGCGATTTTCGTGTATGGTCGATCGTTGCTCAGGACCGCAACGATCGCTGCAATGCGATTCCTTTCGTGTTGTGACGATCGACACAGAAGTGCGTCGATCGTCGCACTGCGATTTAACCGAGACCTGCAAACATAAACTCACCAGAAACAAAAACAGACGTAAAATCCTAACAAAAACACCAAAAATTAAAAAAACACCAATACCTAACGGTGGGTTGCCTCCCACCCAGCGCTTGTTTAAGGTCAATAGCTTGACCGGACGGATGGGAATTTTCAAGTACCAGGAGGTCTTGACAGAGACTTTTTCTGTCTCTGTTCAAGTCTCCTCATCCAAGGTGGTGAGTAGGCTGTTGCGGAATGCTCATGTCCAAGAAAAGATGGAGTGAAATGTGCTCCAGGATCTATAACCATGGTATGATCAGGTTGCTCAAAATCTGCGTCCCTTATGGTGAATGTCTGCCCATCTATCAGTGGCTTTCGCAGCTTATCCATCTCATAGTGCAGTGGTTCATCTCCCAGATGGAGGTCTATCAAGCTGTTCCTAACATCAATCAACGCTCCTGCTGTAGCCAAAAAGGGTCTCCCAAGCAATAATGCTTCATCCGGATCACAGTCATATTTCAGAACAAGGAAGTCCGTTGGAACTAAGTAGTTTCCAACTCTCACCGGAATGTCCATAAGGAGTCCTTCAGGAACTCGTATGGACTGATCAGCTAGAACAAGAGAAGTCCTAGTGGGAGTAAAATCCAGCATACCCAGCTTCTCTGCCACAGAATAAGGCATCAAACTTCCAGCAGCTCCTAAATCACACAGAGAGCGTCTAAAACTATCCTCAAAGATAGAACAATCCAGCACAAAGATCCAGGATCAGATAGCTTCTTCGGGACCTTAGTTAGCAGAACATCACTGATATGCTGAGGAACTATTATCACCCAGTCTTTCAGATCATCATCCATGGGCAACATCTTGTTCAGGTACCTTTGCACACATGGATGATAAGGGGGATCATCAGAAGTTGGAATTTCTTCCAATTCTTCACCAATACCTTCTAATTTCTTCAGCTCTTCAATCTCTTGTCTAATCACTTCAGACACTGAGGAGTGTTGTCTAAAGATCTGCTCGTAGATCTCCTGTTGAGAAATCTCAGAGGCTCCATTGAATAGGCGATCAAGCTCCAAATCATCATTTATGCTATTATCATCCGAAGGTTCTGTCTGTTCACGCCCTGCAAAGACCGACACTAAGGGTGTGTCGATCGTTGCCATCCCGACGGGTGTATCGATCGGCACAGATGTTGCATCGATCGACGCACTGCAGCAGATTTCACCCGAGAGTTTTTCACAAATATCCAAAAATTCCCGTTCTGTAACCAACTCAGCTGTACTTAGCTCAAATCTTTCACCTAGGTGAGATCCATCATTAATGCACACAGACCAGGCCTTAACATGAGTGTCTGCCACTCCTTTTCCCTTCAGTGAGCTGGACATCTGGTTTACCTGAGTGTCCAACTGCTTCATGTGAGTGCTCAGAGACTCAAATTTCCCATTGAGGTCTTCATAGACAGCGTCCAACTTCTTGTTGCAGTCCACAGAAATCTTGGTCTGACTCTCAATCAGCTGTTCCATCATAGCCTCCATTTTGCTCTCATGGGCTGTAGGCGCATGAGGAGTCTGATAGGATGTAGATCCATAGGTTCTCTGAGTACCTTGTCCATAGGTCTTCTGAAAACCACCAGTCTGTCCACCATTGGAGAATCTGTTCCCCTGTTGATTACCAAATCTATTACCTTGGAAACCAGAACCTCCTATGAAATTCACATCTTCTTCCTGAGTTTCCTCCTCAGCCTGAATCACCTCTACATCGTGGGCAAAGTGGACAGATTTCTTACTTGTCAGGAGATTGTAGACTGTGTCCAATCTGGATCTTATATTAGCTATATCAGAATTCTCTACAGTTCCACCAGATTTTTTCCTCCTTTCATCCATTGTCTTGCAACTGTTGCTGCCAATCAGGTTCTCAATCAACTGCTTAGCTTGTGTAGGAGTCCTGGTGTTGAAATTAGCATTACTGGAATTATCCAGCGCAGTCTGATAAGGGAGATCTATGCCTCTGAAGAAAATACCAATCAGCTGTACTTCTGTGAATCCATGGTGTGGACAGTCACGCTGATACTGCTTAAATCTCATCCAGGCAGTCTTCAAGGGCTCCACAGCTCCTTGGGAAAAGGTGAGTATGTCCTGTCTGGACTGATCCGAGCGCGCATCATCATAAAAGTGACGCAAGAACTCACTCTTTAAGGCTGCCCAAGTAGTATACTGACCAGGTGCCAGTTGTCTCAGCCATGCACTAGCGTCTCCAGCAAGACTGTGCGGAAATAGCTTAAGGAACAGATAGTCCGGGCATACTCCTTCATACTTCATGCCAGTGACTATGTCTTCAAACTTGTCAATGTGATGAAGGATTGTTTAGTGTTTATCCTGATTCAATTTCTCATTGATTGATTCCTACTAAACAGATTGGATCTAGGTTCTCTTGCAGAAACATAAGGGATCTCACCTAATACCTTGTTATGCAGCGGATTAGAGAGGTATTGTCAGAGATCAGCAGAACCGCCAAGGGACAGCTCCTCCAGAGGTTCACACACGCACACTTCAGGAAATTGGCTGCTAGACCAAGGGGATGGAGGCGCAGAGAGAGAGAGAGAGAGGCGCAGACTGCCCAGAAAAATTAGAGAGCTAGGTCAAGTTTTATTCATTAAAACCCCTTTTAGTTCTCATGGGCTTTTGGGCCCAAGTCTCAGTCTGATTAAATCCCTTAGATTTAATCAGGCCCTTTAATCTCTCTAAGTACAGTAAATGCCTAGCACTTTTACCGTACTCCTGCTGCACCGTTCCTCCATATTTTCCTGTTAGCTTAGGCGTGTGACCCATATGGGATCATATAATAAAGGCAATAAGTCCAAGACTTATAGATCATGAGCGGACTCTAGCAAGCCATCATGACCCCCAGTATTATATGACTTATGTCTGATCATTGACATACTCTTACTTTCTAGAGACAGTACAGAGATTACTGGACATAATTCCAACAATCTCCCACTTGTATTGGAATCTCTGTATTCATAATCCTTTTGTCTCAATATCTCGATTAGTCATAAGGCAAGATGAGTGTCATCCTTATAAAGCCTAATCATGTTCATCGGACTCTGATTTGATACTGACAATCCAAACGACTCGGGACAGTCCGTTTGAGCATGGCCATGCATTTTCCAGTATTCAAATCTTCGATTGGCCTAGAGATATTCACTCCATTTATATTGGAGGGACAAATCCCGTCTTGTTCCATCACTGTAAACTACTCATTTCATAATACACCCAAACAAAGTCCTTATAACTATCGCTTAACGACAGCGTTAGACAATGATCAAAGCGCATCAGTTGATGTGCAGTCACATGCATGCGAACTCAGGTCTAAGGACTATACTCTATAGTCGTAGTAAGAATCTCTTATGACACATATATAAATATCCTGAAGAGTTCTTATAAGCGGGTCATGTCCGGTCGTATGTACCCCAACATACACCTATGTACTGACTTTGATGCCGTGCATCTATGACATCCTGAGACTTTGTCATAAGTCACATACCAATCTAGTCTCACGCGGTTGTTGGTGTTCCAATTTCAACAACCTTCGACTAGGGACAGGATGATATAAGCCATCTATCAAATATAGGGTCTCATGATCAAGCTAAATGACTTTGATGACTCAAGATCAAGTCACTTACTTCGATGACCTATAAAATGGTTCATATCATTTTGGAACGATTATTTCATCACAGTTAAAATAATCTTGAAATAATAATTTTATTATTAAACATCTCAAATGTTTTACAAGAACATATCAATAACTAAATAAAGCCCTCAAACTCCCACTCAAATTTAGATTAAATTTCAATGTCTCTAATGCCTACAGCTTCAGTCAGGTACTCGAGCTTAGGCCTTGGGAGTGGCTTTGTCAATGGATCAGCGACATTATCATCTGTCGGAAC
Source organism: Orychophragmus violaceus (assembly GCA_030180135.1). Lineage (NCBI taxonomy): Eukaryota > Viridiplantae > Streptophyta > Magnoliopsida > Brassicales > Brassicaceae > Orychophragmus > Orychophragmus violaceus. The sequence continues at coordinate 47,482,051 of CM058240.1, forward strand.
TCGGCTGATCTTGACTTCCTTTCTATTAATGATATCACGTATCAAGTGAAATCTTCTTAGTATATGCTTGGATTTCTGGTGTGATCTTGGTTCCTTTGCCTGAGCTATAGCACCATTGTTATCACAAAACAGTGCCAGAGGCTCAGCTGCATTCGGTATCACACCTAGTTCAATAATGAACTTTCGTATCCAAACAGCTTCCTTCGCTGCTTCTGAGGCGGCGACATATTCAGCTTCTGTAGTGGAATCAGCAACGGTGTCTTGCTTGGAGCTTCTCCAACTGATTGCACCGCCATTCAGACAAAAGATATAACCGGACTGTGACCGGAAATCATCTTGATCTGTCTGGAAACTTGCGTCCGTGAATCCACTGACTTCAAGCACATCACTTCCACCGTACACCAAGAACTTATCCTTAGTATGTCTTAGATACTTCAGGATATTCTTGACGGCAATCCAATGGTTTTCACCTGGATTTGACTAGTATCTACTCGTCATGCTCAATGCATAAGCAACATCAGGACGAGTACAGATCATGGCATACATGACAGATCCTATTGCAGATGCATAAGGAATATTCTTCATGCGCTCAAGCTCAGCAACCGTCGTAGGGCTCTGCTTCTTGCTTAGCGTTGTGCCATGTACCATTGGCGTGAAGCCCTTCTTGGAATCTGCCATGCTGAATCTATGCAGGACTTTGTCAATGTATGAATCTTGACACAAGCCTATCAGCCTTTTAGATCTATCCCGGTAGATCCTTATTCCAAGAATGTATGCGGCTTCACCCATGTCTTTCATGGAAAAACAACTTCCAATCCAGTCCTTTACCGACCGCAGCATTGGTACGTCGTTTCCGAGAAGCAGTATGTCATCGACATACAGAATAAGAAATACTATCTTGCTCCCACTAGTCTTCTTATACACGCATTTTTCTTCTTCGTTTCTGATGAAGTCAAATTGCTTGATCGCTTCATCAAAACGAATATTCCAGCTCCTCGATGCTTGCTTCAATCCATAAATGGATTTATGAAGCTTGCATACTTTCCCAGCATTCTTTGGATCTATGTAACCGTCAGGTTGTGTCATATACACATCCTCTTCCAGAATTCCATTCAGGAAGGCGGTTTTCACGTCCATCTGCCAAATTTCATAATCATGAAAAGCTGCAGTTGCTAGTAGAATCCGAATAGATTTCATCATAGCCACTGGTGAATAGGTTTCATCATAATCCACACCGTGAACTTGCCTGAAACCTTTTGCCACCAACCTGGCTTTATAAATCTGGACATTTCCATCCACGTCAATCTTCTTCTTGAAGATCCATTTGCACTCGATGGCTTTTACACCAGCGGGTAAGTCAACCAACGAAAACACTTGGTTGACCGACATGGAGTCCATTTCGGAATCAGTGGCCTTACGCCACTTAGAGGAATCTGGGCCCATCATGGCTTGATTGAAGTTCGATGGTTCATCACCATCAATGATCAGAAGATCATGACAGTTAGTCACGAGGAATCCTTGATATCTCTCGGGTTCGTGACGGATCCTCCCGGATCTTCGAACTTCAGGTACTACAGGTTCAGGCTCTACAATTTCTTGTAGGTCCTCCTGCTGCTCTTCCTCATTAGGTTGAGCAGTATCCTGTTCATCTTGAATTTCTTCAAGCAGTACCTTACTCCCACTGTTTTTCTTAGAGAGAAACTCTCTCTCAAGAAAATTACAATTCCGGGCAACAAAGATCTTGTTCTCGGATCGTAGGTAGAAGTAATAAGCCTTGGTCTCCTTCGGATAACCAATGAAGTAGCATTTATCAGACTTTGGTGTAAGCTTGCCAGAGATCAATCTCTTGACATAGGCTTCACAACCCCAAATTCTAAGATAAGACAGCACTGGAGCTTCCACAGTCCATAATTCATATGGTGTCTTAGCTACTGCTTTTGATGGCGCTCTATTTAGAGTGAACACTGCTGTTAGCAGAGCATATCCCCAAAGGGATATTGGAAGGTCTGTGTGACTCATCATAGACCGAACCATATCCAATAAGGTCCGATTCCTCCTCTCAGACACACCATTCCATTGAGGTGTTCCAGGAGGAGTGAGTTGGGAAACTATCCCACACTCTCTTAGATGATCACTGAACTCTTGGCTCAAATATTCTCCTCCTCGGTCGGACCGAAGAGCTTTAATGCTTTTGCCAAGTTGGTTCTGTACTTCATTTTGGAATTCTCTGAATCTCTCAAACGATTCAGACTTATGTTTCATTAAATAAACATATCCATACCTACTGAAATCATCAGTGAAGGTAATGAAGTACTGATAGTTTCCTCTTGCATTTGTGGACATTGGGCCACACACATCTGTGTGTATCAGGCCCAATAAGTCACTGGCCCTCTCGTTAGGTTTATTAAAGGGGGCCCGCGTCATTTTGCCCATCAGGCAGGATTCGCATTTCTCACATGACTCAAAGTCAAATGAGCCAAGAAGTCCATTCGAATGGAGCCTCTTAATGCGTTTCTCACTGATGTGCCCTAAACGACAATGCCATAGAAACGTTCGGTTCTCCTCATTAGGTTTGAACCGTTTGGTATTAATGTTATAAATTGGCGCGGATTGATCAAGTATGTAAAGCCCATTCGTAAGAGGGGCACAACCATAGAACAAATTGTTGCGATTGAAGGAACATAATTTATTCTTAACTGAAAAATCATAACCTTCCAAATCCAACAATGAAATTGAAATAATATTTCTGCTTATCGCAGGTACAAAATAACAATTATTGAGTTCTAAAACCAATCCCGAAGGTAAAGACAACAAGTATGTGCCTACAGCTAGTGCAGGAACTTTCGCTCCATTCCCAACTCGTAGCTCCACTTGTCCTTGCTTCAGCCTCCTACTGTTGCTGAGTGCCTGCATATTAGTACAAATATGAGCCCCACAACCAGTATCCATAACCCATGAGATATTATCAGAAGTAGTTGTATTAACTTCTATAACAAAAATACCTGATGAAGAAGTCTCCAGAGTCTTCTTCTTCAATTCCTTTAGACCTTCCAGGAATTTCTTACATTCTCTCCTCCAATGCCCTGGTTCTTTACAGAACCTGCAGATGTCAGTAGGCCCAGCCTTGGACTTGGGCTTGGGCTTTGGCGTGTCCTTGTCCGAGACTTGAACAGCCTTAGCCTTTCCCTTGTCCTTGGCAGAGGATTTCTTAAAGCCCTTGCCCTTTTGCACCATAAGCACATTGGGGTCCTTGGCTTTCCTCAAGTTGGGCTCTGCAGTCTTGAGCATTCCGTGAAGCTCAGGCAATGTCTTACTCAAGCCATGCATATTGAAGTTCAGGATGAACTGATCATAGCTTGCAGGTAAAGACTGCAGAACGATGTCGCAGGCAAGTTCCTGGCTGATAGGGCAGTCGAGTTTCTGAAGATGATCGAGATAACCCATCATCTTCAAGACATGAGGACTCACTGCCGCATTTGCAGCCATCTTACAGTCCAAGAGGTTCTTAACTGTCTGGAACCTCTCAGTCCTTGCCTGCTCCTGAAAAAGCGATTTCAGGCTTGCCATTATCTCGATGGGCGACAGCACACTCTCGAACTGCATTTGCAGCTCAGGAGTCATGGTCGCCAACATCAGGCAATAGACATCATTTTCATCTGACGAATGCTTTTCCCAAGCATTATGCAGATTCCTGGCGGCATTGTTAGGAGGCCTCTCGGGGAGGGGATCACGAAGGACATATTCCTTCTTCTCCTGCTTGAGGACCAGCCTCAAGTTCCTTGACCACGTCAGGAAGTTCGTTCCAGTCAGCTTCTCCTTGTCGAGAACAGACCGGATTGAGAATGTGTTTTGTGTGCTTGTTGTAGTCATTGCTGAAATTTAAGATAAAAAGGATTTTAGTTTATATGTTCAATATGAGTAAACTCGCATTATATTCAATAACATTAGTTATCCTCAAAAGAATATAATGATTCCAAGATCCACATATAACTAAGATCAAAGTGGGCCACTGGCCGTCACCCAACCTTAGCTTATATCGGTAAGCCCTATTTCGGCTAATTATATCCGTGATATAACTCTTGGTTGTGAATCTGGGCCCGAGGCCCAATCCACTCTGATGTCTCAAGGCCCGGGACTCCCGATGGCCTAGTCAAGAAAACCAGACTATACAGTCATGTAATCACTAATGTCTGGGACTCCCAATGACATTAATGAATCACAAACTGTCTTACCCACGCAAAAGATAGACACCCTCACACTGTAAGGCCATGTGTACGATTGAATGGGTTTCAACAGCTGACATAGACTGGACAAGACATCCAACGCTTGATATTATTTGAGGTTTATAGGTTTTCTTAAAATTTCATTCCAAAATAGAAGATTACTATTTTTGGAAACTTTCCATTTTTGGAAACCTACTGTTTTGGAAACTTTTATAATTGGAAACTTCCTAAAAATGGAAACTTTCTAACTATAGAAATTTCCTAAATATCCAAAACATGCAAATCTAGAAACTTCTATTCTAAGAAACTTTCTAATTTGAAATTTTGGAAACTGATTAATTTTAAAATCAAATTTTAATTATTAAATGAATTTTAAAATAAATCTGAAGAAAAGACTCAAATAACTGGCCCAATTGTTTTAACTTCTTGGCCCATGGCCCAAGAATTGGTCTATGTCCAAGACATAACCCAATTGTCCAATTAAATGACATAACCGGTCTGGTTCATTAAAATTGGTCTAACCAAAATTAAATACTACGATGACCACAATTGTCAACCGGTTATTTACTAAACCGGATTTTCTCAATTTATTTGGTCCAACCAAATCAAATTAGAAAACCACTGGTTTAGGCACTAAATCCAATTTTACGACTTTGGATTTCTTATCACGGTTTAACCAGATCTAATAAATTTTATTAAGTCTGTAATTATTAAACCGTGACGATTAAGATTTTAATTATTTTAAACCGAACCATCACAAGTCAAAACCGAACCGACCATTAGGTCACGTGAACCGATCATTATCGGATGCAAGCTTCACGCGATCGAGGAACGATCGGGACAGCCGCAAGCCACGCGATCGGGACGAGCTCGGGTTGTGTGATCGGGACGGGACGCGTGATCGGACGAGAGGCATCGGGACGGGACGCGATCGTTCAAGCTCGGGTCGATCCATGCGATCGTGCGATCGATCCATGCGATCCACTCGGCTGATCGGTCCACCGTGCGTCACACGATCCGGACATGGTGATCCTTTGGTGATCATCATTCCGACGCATACCGATTCATATAGATCGGATCATGCGATTTCTAGTTTAGGTTTTTAACTTTGTTTCTTAAGTGTTTTCTTATCATAGATTGATTCATACACTTCTAAACAACCTAAACATGATTCTAAACAAGAAATCCTAATAGAACTTGGCTCTGATACCACTGAAGGATTGTTTAGTGTTTATCCTGATTCAATTTCTCATTGATTGATTCCTACTAAACAGATTGGATCTAGGTTCTCTTGCAGAAACATAAGGGATCTCACCTAATACCTTGTTATGCAGCGGATTAGAGAGGTATTGTCAGAGATCAGCAGAACCGCCAAGGGACAGCTCCTCCAGAGGTTCACACACGCACACTTCAGGAAATTGGCTGCTAGACCAAGGGGATGGAGGCGCAGAGAGAGAGAGAGAGAGAGGCGCAGACTGCCCAGAAAAATTAGAGAGCTAGGTCAAGTTTTATTCATTAAAACCCCTTTTAGTTCTCATGGGCTTTTGGGCCCAAGTCTCAGTCTGATTAAATCCCTTAGATTTAATCAGGCCCTTTAATCTCTCTAAGTACAGTAAATGCCTAGCACTTTTACCGTACTCCTGCTGCACCGTTCCTCCATATTTTCATGTTAGCTTAGGCGTGTGACCCATATGGGATCATATAATAAAGGCAATAAGTCCAAGACTTATAGATCATGAGCGGACTCTAGCAAGCCATCATGACCCCCAGTATTATATGACTTATGTCTGATCATTGACATACTCTTACTTTCTAGAGACAGTACAGAGATTACTGGACATAATTCCAACATGTGATCCATAGGCTGCTCTGCTTGAAGACCATGAAAAGCAATCTGTCTCATCAGCTGGTAGTAGATGGTTTTTACCTCAAAATCATTCCTCTCAAAAGAAGGAAGCACTAGAGCTGCTCGGTTTGCATGAAACTCATCAGGTCCGTTGTAATCAGCTAATGTCCTCTCATGAACCACCATCTCTCTACCTTGGGCCTGTCCTTGACCCTGGTTTCGGTTCAGCTCCTGTTGCTGTTGCTCAGGAGGATCAGGGATGACATTCCCTTCAGCATCAACCCGATGCCCAGCAGCATTGTACGGGTTGTCATCTTGGTCCCTTAGGGTACCTTCAGCATCTGGTATCAAGATCAAACGTTCTCGTACCATTCTCTCTCTTCTTTCTCTTCTGTTAGTCCTTTCTAGACGTCCAAGTTCCTCTAGTCCGAGATTAAGCAAGCTCGAGTTCGGATTACTTCGAGTTTTCTGCGTTGGCATAAACTGTCTGTAATCGTCCAGCAACGATCGATGCTATCAGTGCAACGATCGATTCAATTCTCAGAATCGCCTAGTGACGATCGACGCAAGGTATGCAACGATCGACGCAAGGCGAAATTCGTACCTGCGACAGAGAGAAATCAGAGAAAAAGTTAGCAAAATCGAAAAAAACAATTAAAAAAAAACGAAAAAGAACAAAAAACAAAAAGAAAAATTTCTAGCAAAAACCCTAAGTTCGGTCCTATCGAAGACTCAAAGAGTCCCCTGCAACGGCGCCAAAAACTTGATAGGTTTCTAAGTTTTACCCTATTCTAAACTGCAAGTGAACAGCAATGTCAAAGTAGTATATAGGGCTATCGAATCCGCAGGGACACTTGGTCTCAATAGAAACAGAAACGTAGAGATTAATACTAGAAATAAGCAGATGGTGAAGTAAATAAAGTGCAAAGCAAGAAAGTAAACAGTAGCAGAGATTAACGGTTGAGAAGCAATAAACTAAAAGCGTCAAGCCTAGGGTATTCTCAGGAAATCAGACAAGCAGACAGTTCATTCAGCAAGGATCTAATTAAGCACAGTTCTAGAACTCAAAACACAGATATAGAATTAACCAAATTCCTTTGCGATAATTCTCTAAGCCTAAGTGCAGCAAACCAAACTTTCGTTTGCGAGAACTAACATATTAAACTAGCATTAATCCCAAGTTTGATATGTTCACAATTATCCTAAACCAAACTTCCGTTTGCGCAAAGTTTAATTGCCCAATTTAATTAGTTCAGATTCCTAAACCCCACTTCCGTGACGTATTTAGCAACCTAAGATCTAGATTCTAATTGATCAGGTTAGAACTAGCTTTAAGCACAATTAAATTGAAGAACAGATATAGTTATGAATCCTTAACTGAATTTGAACAAATCTAGCAAGTCATGAAATCCTATGTGAGAAACCCTAAACTCAACTATGGATCTACTCAGACATGATTAATGAAAACATAATCAAAGAAATAATAGATTGCATATAAGAAATTAAATAGATAAAGGGGTTCGAAATCTTCTCCAAAATAAGTGAATACAGGAAATAGATCAGCCCCAAAAGCTCTAGAAATCTCTTAGCTATTAGTATCAAAGCGTAATGTAAAGCGTAGGTAAAATAAACACCAAAAACTAGTATATATAGGCATAATCTCGGGTGGGGCTTCTGTGTAAGTACTGGAACTATTCCGGGCCTCTTTGCAAATCTTCATAACTTGTTAAACCGACGCGTACGGCCCATCTCGCTAGTGTGTCGACCGATGCACAATGTGTGTCGGTCGATGCATGATCAATAAATCGGTCAGTGAGTAAATCTCTCGGCCAATACGTCCCAAAAGTCCCAAAATGCTCCAAATATCTCCAATTAGCTCCAAACCTGATTAAACCTGTAAAAGACTCTAAACAAAGACAAAAGACACTAAAACACAACTATATCATGGTCTAAAATGGGTAAAAACCATGATATATCATTGTGCGAGAAGAAGAAATCATTGGCGAAAATAGAGGCTTGTGTCGATCAACACTGCTGTGCATCGATCGACACAGATGCGTATCAGATGATTCTCGCCGTGTTAATGAAGATTTATGGAAATTGCAGCTTGGCCCAGAAGTTTTTCATAATTACAAAGAAGCCCAAAACGTGTTTAGACTATTATATTAGGGTTTTTAAGCCATTGTTTAGGCTAAGTTTTTATTCTATTAGAGATTAGGAGATTTTGGGGCTGGTCTTGTACTCGACAGAGAAGAGATTTTGAAGTTTCTTTACTTCTTTTATGATATTCAGTATTCTATTCATCATGTCTTTTGTTTCATCTGCCATGTCTGAGTAGTTTACTTGTAAGGTTTAGGGATTCTCATTAGGGATTTCAGGGAATATTAGGTTAATCAATCTGTAGGAATTCATACTTTCTAGTTCTTCATCTAGGATTGTTCTTAATGCTTAATCTGAATTGACCACTTGGATTATTGATGTTAATTAACTAGAAAGAACCTAGATGAGCAATTGAACTATTCGCAAATAAATTTGGCTTAGGAAAATTGTGAACGAAAGAACTTGAGATTAATGCATGTTTAGGACCACTAGAACTCGCAACGAAAGTTGGTTTGCTAGGTTTCTAGACATAGATAATACTCGCAAAGAAAGTTGGTTTCTTATACTTATGTGTTTCTAGTTCTAGAACAGTTCTTAATTAGATCTCGATTGATTGATTAGCTTATATTCCTGATTTCCTGAGAACTCCCTTGACCTGACCCTTCGCTTGATTAATCACACTGTTTGATTTAATTTTCTGTCTATTTACTGCTTAATTCTCTACTACTGCTTAGCTTAATTCCACCCTCTATAATCTATTGCAAGATTCTTGAGTCTCTGTGGATTCGAGCCCTATATACTACTAGTCACGTCTGTGCACTTGCAGTATAACTCTAGGGAATAAAACTCGAGCATATCATATATACACGAATTGCTCCCATCCATTCTTTGTCACAGCCAAATTCTCCATCTGGATGTGGGTCTTCGTCTGCTTCGACCTCTTCGAGTGAACGATTTTCCTTGTTGTGCTCTTCCTCCTCGGCTGGGTAAACTAAGTTTACATTCCCAAAGTTCTCAATGCTCTTGTGTTCGATGAATTCTACTAGAATTATTCTCTTCAGACATGGATCGTATGTCGAAGCTAAAGCTGTCAATGCGTCGGCTGGAGCATTTTCTCGGCGGGGAATTAAGTCAGTTTGATTTTTTGACCAGATTGACTAACCCGTAACAACCTTCAGGTATGCTTCCATCCTTTTCATCTCTCGCTTCGTATTCTCCGCTGAATTGGCTTGCGACTAACTGTGATTCTCAGAATGCTTGGATTTTTGAATCTTGAGCGCATGCGCTAACCTTAAACCGGCGAATAGAGCTCTGTACTCTGATTTATTTTTTGATGCGTGAAACGTTAGTCGGGAAGATTGCTCCAAGATTTCTCCAGTTGAGGAAGTTAAGTGAATCCCGACCCAGAGCCTTGTTTTGATGATGAGCCATCAACATGAAGCATCCACTCGAAATCATCTGTTGGCTCTCCTACTCCTTCTCGTGGTAACTCGACCATGAAATCTGCAAGTACTTTAGATTTTGCACACGTTCTGGTTCGATACTCGATATAAAACTCGCTGAGTTCCACTTCCCACTTTGCTAGTGTTTTTAATTGGCTCAGACTGTGAAGGATTGTCCACAACATAAAGGTTGTCAAGACAATGACTGAATGCGTCAGGAAGTATGGTCTTAATTTCTTAGCTTACATCACTACTGCGAGTGTGAGCTTCTCGATTTGTGGATAGCGAGTTTATGCGTCTGTTAGCATTTGACTTACGTAGAAGATATGTTTATGTTCGCCTCGAGCTTTTCTGATAAGAACTCCACTTAGTCGGAAGCCGAGACTGTTGTGTATAAGAATAACGGCTCTCCTTCTTTTGGCTTAACGAGTACATGCAGATTTTCCAAATACTTCTTTAGTTTCTGAAAAGCTTCTTCACATTTCTCTGCCCACTCAAATGTTTTGTTATCTCTCAAGGTGTCATAGAAAGGCAAGCACTTGTCTGTTGATCGCGAGATGAATCGGTTGAGAGCTACTACACGTCATGTAAGTCGTTGAACTTCATGTTTTATCACTGGCAAGGACATTTGAATTAGAGCGTTGATTTGCTTTCGGTTCGCTTTGATGCCTCAGTAAGTGACGAGGTAACCAAGGAACTCTTCGGATGCGACTGTGAACCTACATTTGGTTGGGTTGAGTTTCATGTTGTGCTTGTTTAGTTGTTCAAAACATTCTCACAGATGCTTCACGTTATCTTTCTCTTCGAGAGATTTCACCAACATGTCGTTGATGTATACCTCCATAGTATTTCCAAGCTGTTTAGCGAACATCTTGTTCACTAGTCGCTGGTAAGTTACTCTGGCGGTTTTTAGACCAAACGACATAAATTTGTAGCAATAGATTCCTCTATCAGTGATGAATGTTGTTTTGTCTCGATCATCCGGGTTCATCATGAATTGTTTGTACCTTGACAAAGTGTCCATGGATGTAACCAATTTGTTCTCTGATGTTGCTTCTACTAATCGATCGATATGCGAGAGCGGGAAGCTGTCTTTCGGGCATGCCCTGTTCAGATCTATGAAGTCAACACAAACTCTCCATTTTCCATTTGTCTTCTTCACTGCGACATGATTTGCGAGCCAGTCTGGATAGTTTACCTTGGTTATTGAACTGACTTTGAGTAATCACTCGACTTCGTCGTTGACCACTTTGGCTCATTCTGGTCTACCATTTTTTTATTTCCTTGTCCAAATTGGCTCCCACATCTACACAACATTCTAGGCGAGCATCATCTATGCATCTTGAAACTTCTGGTTTGCAAGGTTCTCCATCCTCCTCCTCTGCTGGTTCTTCTCGATTTTTGGCAGGCGTTTTGAATACTTCGGCTACTTCTTGGCTCGTTTCTGTTCTTTATCGCTTGGATTTTGGGTTTAGTCCGACTGTCAGCCTTCTCTGTTTGTTCTCGGCCGGGAAACATGTTCGGGATTGTTCCTAACTTCCCTAAATCGTCATGACCCCACCAGGTGTCAGAAATTTCAAGCAGATATGGTACGTTGATGGAACAGCTCTCATGGAATTTATCCAAGGAGTCCCCATGATCACGTTGTAGATTGTTGGGTGATCAGCTACTGAAAACTCAACAACTTTGGGTACCCCCCTGCTTGGACGTGTAGCCTAATCGTGATGTAAGACTCTAGAGAAGCTCACAAGGAACCGGTCATGGCACAAGGGAGCTGGTCTGAAGACGCTCTCTCCAATGGGCCATCGGATAGATGGGCGCGTGGTAGAAGCTTTGCAGATGGTCTGAAGACGCTCTCTGCGTGGGCTGGTGGATGGATTGTGGTACGAACACGAACAAGTAACAAGAATGAATCTCGTATGAAAGGGGCGACCACGCAAACAACCAGAACCGGCGGCCGTCAATGGAAATGACTTTAGGGTTTATTTCTTTGATTAAAACTTAACTTGCAACTAAAAAGAACTAGGGCCTTTTATATCTTTAGTTTAATGAAATAAAAGACATGGGCCTCAAGGCCTTAAACGAAAATTAAGAAAAGAAACAAAGGCAACTGGTCCATAGAACTTCCAGTATCAACCAGGATCCTACCACATCATGATCTTTAATGATCAGTTCGATGACAAAGAGATCATTGTACGGTCAATCGATTCCTGCTATTTCACACTCTTCAAATGTAATCGTGTCGTTTGGGTACTGAGAAGGTTCTGACCAATAGACGCTTGTTCCTGCTCGTCTTTGGTAAGATTTGATTGAGGATATCATATCTCGTCAGTATTGTGATCCTCCTCCGATCATGTTTATCCATCATCGATTATTTGCTTGAGCCTCTTCATCAGTTCTTCTCCTTCGCCAGTTATTTCCGCCTACTGCTCGTCCTATTTTAGGAACTTGTTCCTGCCCGTAAACTTTGTTTGGCTCAGAACCTAGATGTACCTCATCTAGTCGGTCTTTTGTTTCACTTTCCTTGAAATCTTTGAGGCTTACTGCATTGCTGAGTTCTCCAGCCACGAGCTTTGCTGCGAGTTTAACTCCTCATATGCGTTTAATTCCTCATATGCGGCACTCGGCGGTGTGATGGTCGCATGTTTGATGATGCTCGTAGAATGCTTTCTCGTCGTATGAGCTAGACTTCCTAGTCCATGTGTTCCACGATCCTTTCCCTCGTCCGGCTGAACTGCTTCCTCGTCCAGTCGACCCGCTTCCTTGCACAGCCAAGCCGACTTGATAGTTGTGCGATCCGCCGTAAATTTTGTGTTGCACATAACCGCTGACTTTGGAACCTCTTCTATTGTGGTTCGTACTTGTGGGTGGAGGTGGAACTTTGTTTGACTGCCTCGTTGATTTGTACTTCTGGGATAAGATTTTCATCTCCTCCTCGTTGACTATGAAGTGTTTTGCCATGTGCAAGGCGTATGCTATGGTATGAGATCTGTTAAGAGAAATCTCCTTTGTGAACTTCGATTTGTACCACAATGCCTTCCTCAGTGTGTCGAGGGCAGCTTTGTCTCTTAAACCCTCAATCTTTGACACCACTTTCTTGAACCTCCCCATGAAGTTCCGAAAGCTTTTTTGGACTTTGAGACATTGACCAAAGATCAACATCAGAAGTCTCCCGATCCATAAACATCGAGAACTATTTAAGGAAAGCCGTAGATAACTGTCGAAAAATGTTGATAGAGTTTCGTTCCAGTCTTGATAACCACTCGAGTGCTGCTCCCTTCATGTCTTCCATGAACAAGAGACAAAATCCAGCATCTCTCTCTCTCTCTCCTTCCTTTAGGTTGGCTCTTCCCATCGCTATGCAGAAAGCCGTTATATGAGCTTCTAGATCGGTTGATCCTTCGTAGAAAAGGATCCTGATTTTTCATGGACCGGAGAATCTCGTCTCGGTGATCCGAGTTGTGAATGGCATCTTTTGAGTCTCCTCCAAGACGCAATCTATCTCTGGTGTCGCGCTGATTGCTTTGTGAACTTGGGATCGCACGGCTTTCATCTATGTGGTGGCTTGTGGTAAGGTTACTTTGAGCTTGTTCAGTTCGTCTTGGTTGACACGGCTCGTCCCCCTCTGTTCTTTGTCTTGTTCCTACTGCTGAACCCATAGAAGATTCTCTTCTTCTTTTTGTGAGTTCTTCTCCAGTCTGTTCTGGAATGATTCGATCTGTCCTTACCCCTTCTCCTTCGTTTCCAAACTGATCTTTGGTTTATTTCTCAAGTAAGGTATGATCTATATCACTGCTTTCTTCTCCATCGATGATAATAGTTGCCTCGGCTCTTGCCGCTCGGATCAAAGGTGGTGGTTTCGTTGCATTGGATCAGACCGCTGAGGGGTTCGTCTGTGAGATGCAAAGAAGGTCGTCCTTCCATGATTCTCGTTTAGCCTTGTGGTGTTGAGAAGTCGAGTCACCTACGATCAGCCGGCCCGAAGTTTACTACGCGTGCACTTCTGGCTCGGCTCTCTGTTCTGAGTTTTTCCACCTGCTCGGTGAGCAAGCTGTTCACCTTTTCTTGATCCTGGGATTTTTGGATTAGTGTTGAGATCATCTCCTTCAACTCAATTAAGGTTGCATTTGTTGCTTTTTATCTATTTGTTGCATATTTGTTGCGGTGTTGGTTGCCAGTGGGCATCTCTGCAGATCTATCAATCGGTGGTCTTTAGGTGTATGAAAATTTATTTCTCCCCACAGACATCATCAAACTGTGACAGTCGAAACTCACACAGTTGAAACTTGGGTTAATTATTTTAGGGATTAAATTTTCTCTAAGTAGACACACGAAAAGAGGATCCGGAGATAATTTTATTGATCATTGTTTGAAAAATCGTACAAGTATTAAAAAATCAAAATCGTATTAATAATTCTGCTCGGTAAAAATTTATCTTTCTTGATCGAAGAAGTCCTCTTTTTTTATAGGTGCGCCTTGTCGGCTTGGAGAGAATCTTACGCCATATTCTCAGATATTTCTTGTTATCTTCCTTTCCTTTTTTTTTTTCCTTTTCTGCTTCGATTTATCTTCTCGTATTTTTCCTCTCAAAGTCATCATTTTACGAATTGAAGTTATCTTTCCGCGGTTTGATTGTATCCTCCGAGTGGATTGAAAGAATGGCCAAATCCATGAAATGCATGTCTTCTTGTTTTGTCCCAAACTCGGTTTTTTGTATAACTTATTTGGCTCGGTTTATCAACGCTAGTAGGTTTGAACTAATTTGAATATATGAGCATATACGAGTTGTTTTTACGAAAATATGCACTGCTCAATCATGTAGTTTGGAAGAGAGCATCATGACACTGAGCCGTTTATGGCTTCTCTTATAACCTGTTGTGCGTTATCTGAGCTGTTAGTCGTTGAATGATATGCTCAAATTTTTAATCCCTATTGATTGATTATCCTAATATTCCATGAAATCCCTAATGAGAATCCCTAAACCTAACAAGTGAACTACTCAGACATGGCAGATGAAACAAAAGACATGATGAATAGAATACTAAATATCATAAAAGAAGTAAAGAAACAGGGGTTCAAAATTTCTTCTCTGTCGAGTACAAGACCAGCCCCAAAATCTCTCAATCTCTGATAGAATAAAACTTAAACAATGGCTTAAAAACCCTAATATAATAGTCTAAACACGTTTTGGGCTTCTTTGTAATTATGAGAAACTTATGGGCCAAGCTGCAAATATCCAAAGTCCATTAACTCGGCGAGAAATGTCTGATCCGCCTATATGTCGATCGATGCCACAGAAGTGTCGATCGACACAGGCATCCAATATCGTCTCTAACTTCTTCTTCTCGCACGAACTCTCCAAATAGCTCCAGAATGCGCCATAATGTCCAAATATGCTCCAAACGTAGCTAAACCTGTAAAACACCTGAAAGGACTCCAAAACACACTAAAAACCTCAATAACAAAGACTTATATCATGGTCAAAAACCCTAAAAACCATGATATATCAACTCCCCCACACTTAGCCTTTGCTTGCCCTCAATCAAACAGAAAACCAAGATCAGGAGAAGAAGTTTGAAAACTTCAGAAACTCGTTTCATCGTAGGAGCACTACAATCAGATTCCCCTTAGTAATCCACATGAAAAATGAACCTGCAGACATGAAGACCAACATGTACTTCCCCCACACTTAGCAATTGTTCTAAGTAAACTCCACAATCACATTTAAAGCATTCAAATTCACCATATTGACTTCTTTAATCTAATAAGTGCGGTCTCACCTAGGGAGTATCGATCAAAGAACACATGGACTCTTACTCTGTTACCACCTGACCACCATACTATCATTTTATGGTTCCTTTCTTCTCATTTTCCTTCCTTAGCAACTGACTTTTCCCTACTGGGTATCATTTTATTTTTTCTATCAGTGCTCTTCCCACATTGGGGTGTACCTTGGACACATTTCATGAATGCACAAGAGGTAATAGGGGTCTCTACGACTCCCGTGATCATTTTGAAGCTACTAGCTTATCCGCAGTTTATCTCTTTTTTTTTACTTTAAGGAAGGGGAGAAGGGAACCATACTTAGACAAGTTTACAAGCTGTGTCAGAACTAACAGAGGAATCCAACTCAAAGTATACCAATCCCCTAGGTGACAAATATTAAGTCAAGTTAAAGGTGAAGTCAGTAATGTATTCTCTGAATACCTGAAGTTATGTGGGTGACCTCAGTAGGTTAATTTGTGTGGGGTTTTCTAATAGTCAGAGATCATCTGCAAACTCATCCAATGGTCACCTAGGTTCCTGCAAGTATGGTAATCTCCTCAAAAAGTCCTTGTTTCCTACTCAATTTTGACTCAATAAAACAGACTCAAATAACTCTAAGAAAACAGAAAATTGTGCGTCAGTAGCTACCTCCCCCACACTTAAACAACACTGTCCGCAGTGTTATAGAAGCTTGGGCTTGGTGAGAACAATAATAAGGATGAACAGATTCCGAAAAGGGTCAAAAAACTTACTTGCCGTCGGCTTGTGTCGATCGATGCTCAGGACTGCATCGATCGATGTTGATTGTTTTTGCTCGCTCGCGGTTTCGAAAATAACCGCTGCCTGAACCGCAATCGTTACAGTAAAAGATAAACCCGTATGCGACCTCTGCGTCGACCGAGACACATGACCGTGTCGATCGATGTAGGGCGATTGGACCTGTTCTCACGCTTTGAACACACTAAAACAAGAAAATCAAAATAACCAAAATCAAAACGAAAAATAAAAGAAAGAACAGACCTACTAATGGGTTTCCTCCCACTCAGCGCTTGTTTTAAGTCAGTAGCTTGACTATGGGAAGGAGATCAGACTCATGGGAGATTCAACAGAGACAATGAGTGTCTCTGTGAATGTCTCCTCATCCAAGGTGGTGTATAAGCAGTAGGATCATGAGACTTCCCAAGGAAGAAGCGAATGGAACCAGGGTTGGAGCGAAGCGTGGGTGGGATACTGTGTTTTCCCGCATTCACAGCAATACGGTTAGGAGGTTTAAGTTTAGAGGAATCATACCTTTGCGTGAGTGGATGAGAGATGTCTAGAGCTTTCTGCTTAGTAGAAGTTGCAGGCTCTGAAGATGTTAGAGCAAGCTCATGATGAACTGCCATCTTCTTCTCTCCAAATTGAATCTCTGGCTCCACCTCAACACTGAAGCTATGTCCATCAATGGTGGATCTCTGCATCTTATCCATCTTGAACTGCAAAGGCTTATCTCCTAGGTGGAGATCAATCAGACCTCGTCTCACATCAATCACTGCTCCAACAGTAGCTAAAAAGGATCTACCAAGCAGCAAAGGATCATGAGGTTCAACCTCATACTTCAGCACCACAAAGTCTGTTGGAATCAAGTAGTTTCCAACTCTTATAGGAATGTCCTCTAAGACTCCTTATGGAAACCTCTTCAATCGATCAGCTAGGATAAGAGAGATCCTAGTAGGTTGGAAATTCATCAGTCCCAATCTCACAGCCACAGAGTATGGCAAGAGATTCACACCAGATCCTAAATCACATAGAGAACGCTTGAAGCTATCCTTAAAGATAGAACAATCTAGCACAAAGACTCTTGGGTCTGGAAGCTTCTCTGGAATCTGGTTCTGTAACACTGCACTGACCTGCTTAGATAGCACCAACACCTCTTCTTTCAAATCTCCATCAGTAGAGATCATCTTCTTCGCATATCTCTGCAAAGAAGGGTGTTTCTTTAGAGCATCAGCTAATGAGATCTGAGTCAGCTTCTTATTCATCACTGTCATGCAATTGGCTTCATCTAACTCCTGTTTGGACCTCGTAGGGGCCTTAGGATAAGGCAAAGGAGGCTTATAGCCTCGTTCAGGGACTGTTGCAGGTTTTTGGTCTCGTCTGCGATCAGTGTCGATCGATTCAGAGGATGTCGCTTGAGTGCATGTCGATTGACATCAAAGGTGTGTCGATCGACACTCGGCGCATACAAAGACAATCCATCGAGAAAATCAGCTATGATGATTTCTTCCTCATGTATCAGATCAACTTCCTCTCCTACATTCACAGCATTGACGTATTGCTTCTGCTCAGTTCTTCCAGCTCCATTCTGACTTTGCGTTTCTCCAGCTGTCTGTTGAACCTGAACATCTAGCTTCTTTACATGAGTGCTCAGAGACTCAATCTTCCCATTCAAATCCAGGTATAGAGCATCTATTTTCCTATTGAAGTCCACTGTACTCTTCTGCTGACCTTCCAAGAGCTGTTCCAACATCAATATTCTAAAACTTTAAAAGCAAGTTAAACAAAATATCTCATTTAATCATTCTATAAGATATACCACTCCAACAAGGTAAACATCTGTTTTTTTATAGCTTATATCTATATATATATATATATATTTGTTTTTTTTCTCAAGCAACTTTGTTCTTCCTCTTCTTATGATTTAAGATTTTACTCACTATAGGCGCTTTACGCTCAATTGGGTTGGATCGAGGATGACTAAATTTTGTGAACATATTCAGGCTAATGGGGATGAGATTGAAGAGAGGAGTACGAAAGTTCGTGAACGGATCCATGTATAGTTGGGTCAGGTCGAGGAAGAAGAAAAACGACTCTCAATCATTCGTGAGGTTTGATTTAAACTCTTTGCTTCAGCAAGGATACATTTTTCTATCATCTTTAGAGCTTTGGATGTTTGTTGCTGCTTCTCTGTTTATGGTTTTTTCAAGATATTGGATTGGCAGTTTGAAGAAATATTTTGACTTTTTTCTCTCTTTGAGCATAAAGAATTTGTTTATTTTATTTGATGGGATTATGATATGTTTCCAAGACAAATATGGTTACTTTGTTGTTGTTTTTAACCCTGACAGGTTTCTTGACAATTCCATAGATTACAAGAGACTGAACAACTAATCATTTGTGCAAATGTCGAACCAGTTAATCAATGCCTCAGAATCTGCAAAACTGTCATGGCAATGTGTTTTTGTTGTATTCTCAGAGACCGAACACTACTTAATTATTCACAGAGACGCCCCGGCTTTAGTTGATCTAGCCACCAGACAAGAGATACTTGACACTGGTATTAAGGTAGATTATGGGCTATAGCTCCGCGTTGTTCCCCTGGGTTACTCATGTTGTCCTTCCTGTTAAAAGATAATGTGTCTTGCTTTCATTCCAAGTTGTTGATCTGCTTTCTCCTTACCAAAGACGATGAAAGATTAGGCTCTTTGGTGGTGCTGGTGTTGGGAAAATAGTGCTCATCATGGAACTGATTAACAATGTCGCCAAAGCTCATGGTATGTATTCTCAGGGGTTTTTTGAAGTAGTTTTCACAGTGGTGTTCAAGTTTTAGTTTATTAATTGGTTCCTTCTTGTGAACATGTGGTTTCTCCGTATTTTCTGGTGTGGGAGAAAGAACTCGTGAAGGCAATGACTTTTACAGAGAAATGATTGAGAATGGTGCCGTCAAGCCAGGCAAGAATCAGGTTTTCAAATATTTGGATTAATCTTTACCTTTCTTTGTCCTGCAATTGGTCTTTGAGTGATTTTTGTTACTGATTTTTCTGTCTTCCCATCTTAACAGTCTGAGAGAAAATGTGCCCTTGTGTGTGGAAAAATGAATGAGCCCCCGGGTGCTCGTGCTCGTGTTGGATTCACTGATTTGACCGTTGCTGAGTATTTCCGTGATGTCGAAGGCCAAGATGTGTTTCTTTTCATTGACAACATTTTCCGTTTCATTCAGGTGAGATATGTTGTTTTCTCTATCTTTCAGCATCTGTGTGCCATATATTTATGAAGTGTAAATTTAACTCCGGTTTACTCTCTTGTGTAGGCCAACTGTAAAGTGTATGTTTTCTTGGTCGTATATCATCTGTTGTGGGTTACCAGCCAACTCTGGCTTCCGATCTTGGTGCTCTTCAAGAGCGAATCACAACCACCAAGAAAAGGTTTTATCACCTCGGTGCAAGCCATCTATATTTCTGCTGATGATTTGACAGATCCTGCTCCTGCCATAAATTTTTCTCACTTAGATGCCACAACCATGCTTTTGAGACAGGTGAGAACTTGTCTCATGATTATATTGTTCAGAATTTCTTTTGTGAAAGGCTCATAAAGTGGACATCTTTATACTTTTCGTATTTCCCATTTGAAGATTTCTGAGCGTCTTTGACTAGTTTTTGTTATTGATTTTTCTGTCTTCCCATCTTAACAGTCTGAGAGAAAATGTGCCCTTGTGTGTGGAAAAATGAATGAGCCTCCGGGTGCTCTTGCTCGTGTTGGACTCACTAGTTTGACCATTGCTAAGTATTTTCGTGATGTCGAAGGCCAGGATGTGTTGCTTTTCATTGACGACATTTTCCGTTTCATTCAGGTTAGATATGTTGTTTTCTCTATTTTTCAGCATATGTTTGCCATATACTGATGAAGAGTGTAAATTTAACTCCGGTTTACTCTCTTGTGTAGGCCAACTGTTAAGTGTATGTTTTTCTTGGTCGTATATCATATGTTGTGGGTTACCAGCCAACTCTGGCTTCCGATCTTGGTGCTCTTCAAGAGCGAATCACAACCACTAAGAAAAGGTTCTATCACCTCAGTGCAAGCCATCTATATTTCTGCTGATGATTTGACAGATCCTGCTCCTGCCACAACTTTTTCTCACTTAGATGCCACAACCGTGCTTTTGAGACAGGTGAGAACTTGTCTCATGATTATATTGTTCAGAATTTCTTTTGTGAAAGGCTCATAAAGTGGACATCTTTATACTTTTCGTTTTTCCCATTTGAAGATTTCTGAGCGTCTTTGATTATTTTTTTGTTACTGATTTTTCTGTCTTTCCATCTTAACAGTCTGAGAGAAAATGTGCTCTTGTGTGTGGACAAATGAATGAGCCCCCAGGTGCTCGTGCTCATGTTGGACTCACTGGTTTGACTGTTGCTGAGTATTTCCGTGATGTCGAAGGCCAAGATGTGTTGCTTTTCATTGAAAACATTTTCCATTTCATTGAGGTGAGATATGTTTTTTTCTCTATCTTTCATCATATGTGTGCCATATACTGATGAAGAGTGTAAATTTATCTCCGGTTTACTCTCTTGTGTAGGCCAACTGTAAAGTGTATGTTTTTCTTGGTCGTATATCATCTGTTGTGGGTTACCAGCCAACTCAGGCTTCCGATCTTGGTGCTCTTCAAGAGCGAATCACAACCTCCAAGAAAAAACTATATCACCTAAGTGCAAGCCATCTATGTCCCTGCTGATGACTTGACAGATCCTGCTCATGCCACAACTTTTTCTCACTTGGATGCGACAACCGTGCTTTTGAGACAGGTGATAACTTGTCTCTTGATTATATTGTCTCATAAAGCTTATATCTTTATACTTTTCGTCTTCCCCATGCGAAGATTTCTGAGCTTGGTATCTATCCCAATATGGATCCACTAGATTCAAAATCTCGTATGTGGTGTGCAGAAAGTGCTACAGAACTACAAGAATTTGCAAGATATTATTGCCATTTTGGGAATGGATGAGCTAAGTGAAGATGACAAGTTGATTTTTGATCGTCCCCCTAATAAATAAATCATGCATACACTAGATTATTTTTACACATGCATGCACTAGATTATTTCAGATTTTGTTTTTAATAAATAGTTTCCAAAAACAAAAACATGTTAACAAGAATATCTTACATTTAAACACAATATTTATTTAAAATATTATATACACCATCGAATATGCTAACTTAAATAATCACTTTCCAAACAATAATGATTTCTTAATCTAAATATCAATTAAATCAATGAGAAAATCTTAACTAAATATAATAAATAATAAATCTATTCAATTTCACTTTCGAAAAACAATTTTTCATATTTCAAATATTAATCAATTTTCTCGGATAATAAATTTCTCAAACTTAGAAAAGTATTAATTGTTTTGTTGATTTATCAACAAGAAACATAAAAAATAGAACCTTTTCATTTAGTTTTGATTTTTAATTTCGTTTGAAATAATCAAGATTTTCTTTAACAAATTTAAACAATAAATAAATATCAATTTAATTAATAAAAACATTATATTTACGAGAATCTTTCAATGAGATTACTGGAAACCATGAGAAACAAGGAGGAACAGTACGTCAGGCATCGACATTTGTTTCTTTCAATAATATGATACATGACTGTGGTTTGATAGAATTTCCGTCATTGGGGGATTCTCTTTCATGGAGAGACTGTAGAGGAAAACAACTCGTGAGATGCAAACTGGACATGGCACTAGCTAAAGAGGATTGGCATACAATTTTCCCTTTCTCATTTGTCGAATACCTCGGAATGATTGGCTCGGATCATTGTCCGATAATTGCCACTATTGAGGACAAGATTCAAAAGAGAAGGAATCAATTTCGATTTGATAAACAATGGGTGGGTCAAGATGGTTTTATGGATACTATTAAGCTAGGTTGGGAAGGATCACATAGTCGTAATGGTATAGATTTCTTTTAAAAAATTGGCAGATGCCGACACGAATTATCAAAATGGAGGAAGAACAATCTTTCATACGGAATGAAGAAAATAAATGAGTTGCAAAGAGCTCTGGATGAGGTTCAAAAAGATGATAATAGAACACAATTGGAGGTGAGGGAGATTACAGAAAAACTGAAGGAGACTTACAGAGATGAAGAACAATTTTGGCAGCAAAAGGGTAGGAATATGTGGCATACATCAGGTGACCGATATACAAAATTCTTTTTGCCTTGACTAAACAAAGGTGAGCGAGGAATCACATTGTTGGGCTCCATAATTCAGCAGGTGAATGGGTAACAAAGGAACAAGAGGTTGAAAGTGTGGCTGTAGGATACTTTGAGGAATTGTTTACCTCAAGTAGTCCAAAGTTTTTTTGAGGATTTCTTACAGAAGATTCTGGTATCAATTACAACACAAATGAATGAAAAACTTATGGTTTCTGCTACAGAGGAGGAGGTCAGGAAAGCTTTGTTTATGATGCATCTAGAAAAGGCTCCGGGACCGGATGGCATGACAACATTATTTTTCCAACAATCTTGGCCGATTGTGAAGAATGATATTGTTCGTTTGGTTAATAATTTCTTACAAAGTGGGGAGCTTGATGCACGGGTTAATACGACAAATATTTGTCTTGTTCCAAAGACTGAACGGCCGAGTCGGATGACGGAATTTCGGCCTATCAGCCTATGCAATATTTAAGGTTATGTGTCAAAGGCTAAAGGGATTACTAGCAAAACTTGTTTCGGAAACGCAATCGGCTTTTGTTGCAGGGAGATTGATTTCAGATAATATTCTTATTGCTCAGGAAATGTTCCGTGTTTAAGGAAAAATCCATCATGTAAAGGCAAATTTATGAGAATAAAGACGATTATGAGTAAGACCTATGATCGGGTTGAATGAGCTTCCATTGAAAATCTCTTGAATAAAATGGGATCTGCGTTTTAATGGGTTGATCGGATAATGAGGTGTATTACCACAGTTCAGTACAATGTTCTTATTAATGGTTAACCACGAGGTCATATTGTTCCACAAAGGGGGCTTCAACAAGGAGACCCATTGTCACCATATTTATTCATTTTATATACGGAAGCACTAATAAAAAATATAAGGAAAGCGGAGAGAGCGAAAAAACTAACATGGTTGAAGGTGGCAAGAAAATGTCATTAAATTTCACATCTGCTTTTTGCTGATGATAGTTTGTTTTTCTACAAGGCTGAGAAGGAGGAATGTCAAACGATTTTACGAATTCTTAAAGACTATGAGAGTGTTTCTGGTCAACAAATAAACTTCTCGAAATCTTCATTACACTTTAGACACAAGATTGATAATGGAGTTCAAGAAGAGATGAAGACAATTTTAGGGATTACAATGGTGGGTGGAATGGGGTCATATTTGAGTATCCCAGAAAGTTTAAGTGGTTCAAAGACAGAAATATTTAGTTTTCTTCAAGATAGGCTTTACGGAAAAGTAAATTGCTGCACAACAAAGCTTCTGTCAGGAGGAGGAAATGAGGTCGTGATAAAGTTAGTGGCTACGGCAATACCAAATCACGTAATGTCGTGTTATCGGTTTCCGAAAACAGTTACTACAAAATTAACAAGTATTGTATCTAAATTTTTTTGGAGCACCGGCGCCACAAGCACATGTATGTACTGGAAAGCATGGGATAAACTATGTAGAGATAAAGGAGATGGGTGGGATTGGATTTCGGTCTTTTCAAGATGTTAATACGGATTTGTTAGCAAAACAATTGTGCAGACTAATTGAGAAGCCAAATATTTTATTCTCCAAAGTTTTAAGGGTAGATAATTTCAGAACACGGATCCTCTAGATCCGATAAGATCAAATTCACCATCCTTCGGGTGGAAGAGTGTTATTTCAGCTAGATCTCTAGTTAAAAAGGACTAATTAAGAGGGTGGGAACATGGGAGACTATTTCAATATGGAATGATCCTTGGATACCAGCCAATTGCCCGAGACTAGCACTTCAAAAACCTAACGTTACGCATAATATGTACACGGTGGATCAGTTGATTGATCATAAAAATCAAGTTTGGAATAAACAACTACTAGAGATGATTATTGAACCTGAGGATGTGAGTTTGATTATCAGTATTCCGTTCAGTCGCCTTAATCGACCTGGCTCGATAGGATGGCATTATACAAAGTCGGGGAGATACACAGTAAGATCGGGCTACCTTACATAAAGGGAGTTTCTAGGAGATAGAGAGATCCTTCCTGTTTTGGGACCAAATCTCAAGAGTTTACAAGCATTTTCGTGGAAGGTAATATGTCCACCTAAACTAAGGCATTTTATTTGGCAAGTAATTTCGGGATGTTTACCGGTAACAAAAAACTTGAAGGCCAGAGGAATAAAATGTGTTACACAATGTGTGCAGTGTGAAATAGAGGAAGAATCAATAAACCATGTTCTGTTTGAATGTCCACCAGCCTTGCAGACTTGGGCATTGTCTCCAATTCCAACCAACCCGGAATCTTTTCCATCATCATCGATTTACACAAATATGGATTATCTATTTTGGAGATTACCTTCGGATGACAACATCAGCAGTTATCCTTGAATCATATTGATAGAAGCCCCTAAGATACTTTGAAGATGGTTGAAATAGAATATGCAACATGGGAGAATCCAAAACTACTATAGTTAAAGGAACCGGTAGAGGACATTGGAGGGTCAATAAATGTTGGTCATGAATGGGTCCAACATGGGCAATGGTGCTATTTATATGGATCCTGTAAAGAAGGAGAATCATTCTCAGGACAAGGATGGTATAGTTGTAATGAGGGTGGTGCAAATGTTATGATGTGAGCAATGAATATCAGGACAAGTTTGTCCCCTCTTCATGCGGAATTCGAAGCCTTAATATGGGCAATGGAATGCATGAAGGATTTGCGGCACACACATATTACATTTGCAACTGACTGTTCAGAATTGGTTAAGATAGTATCAGAACCGGAATAAAGGCCAGCCCTCTCGATCCACTTAGAGGATTACAATAGAAGAAAGGCGTACTTTACAACATTCTAACTCAAGCATATATCTCGCACGCAAGATTTGATGGCAGATAAGCTAGGACGGAGTGCTCGACTAAGGTCGTCACAGAGCTTTCATGTTGGTCCGGAGCCACCAACTTGGATTATTGAGAGATAGGTTCTATTTTGTATCTTGTTGTAAAAAAAAAGAGTCAATGTGTATGGCCCAAAATTCAGATTTTGGGTTGTCAAAAACCAAATACATTTTTTATAGCCCAAAAGCCCATTTCCTTTTCCAAAACTAAAGTCTCCGTTGCCTCTTTTTCTTATAAATAATGGTAGCCACCTTTTGAAAAAAGGGAAGAGGAGAGCTTCCGGCGAAGCACTGTCCGTCTCCCGTCGCAGCCACCACCTTCCAAGCCCAGATATTCTATTCCTTCATCGTCTACAATCAAAGGTAACCTGGAAAACCTCTTTTCAGATCTCTTTTCTCTTAACCCAAACACTAAAACCTTCATATCTTTCAAACCGTGAGAAATATCACAAATCTAAAGCCATCACCGTGTTCAACTCGATGAGACGAAGCCGTAGACATCAACCTTGGCCTCCATCCCACTCTGCGCTGCATGCGCCGCCGCCGCCTCCGCCACGCTCCACCCCGCCGGAGCCACCGCCACACGCCGCCGACCAATGGAGCCGCCCTCCGCCGCCACCGGAGTTGCGGGTCATCGAGTCAACTCGGTTGACCGGTTTGACCCGATTTTGTCCGATCAATTCCAATTTCTGGTTTAACTCAATTTCATTTCGGTTTAGTTTGGTTTAAATCAGTTTAGCTGGATTGGGATGGTTATAAAAATGGGTCTGGTTTAATCTGGGTTTGGTTTTAGGTATGGGTTGACCGGGTTGACAGGTTGATTTTTACTCGGACCGATGAATTTTTCAGCCAACATTTTCAATTGAACATAACTAGCTCGTCCCTTATCCAATATGAGCGAAACGAAAACCTATCTAACTCGAATTTCCATCCTATTTCCTGATCTGAAGTCTGTTAGGGCGACTGGAGCTCGTAAATTATGCTTTTGCCGTTCTTTGGCCAATGTGAGGACCAGTCGTGACCTTTGCTTATTCCATCTCAATTCTGGGACGCGAGTCCTTTGTTAATACCGTCTTTCCTAGGTAGCAGAATTAGTAACATGTGTGATGTGATTGAAAGAACGTAACACTGTTAGGTTATCGCTTAAACCGAAAATGTTGTGATGTGATTGATGGATATGCGTGGAGTAGTTGTGGTAGGTTCCCGTGAGGGAGTTGTGTGCAGTGCGCATATAAGGGGAATCATGCGCGTCCTTTTTTGTCCGGAGGGGGTGTGATGATCCCCCACGTTGTGCTGCGTTGAGGCACGTTTGAGGGGCTTCGTGCCGTAGGTTTTCAAGAGTGTGTGAGCTTCGGGCTTGGGACATCACGAATAGACGTTAGCTAGTTGTGTAGGTTGTGTGGTGTGCCTTCGGGCGGGTTGTGTGCAAGGTGATAGTAGCTTATAACTTGTATATCATAGTTTGGTGGCGTAAGCCGAGATCGCGGGTTCCTCGAATCCGCACTCACTGGGTAATTGTGTTTGAATCAATTACTTAGTCCTTTTCCCTTTTCTCGCTCTTTCCCCCTCGCAGGTCCTGATGCAGGATGGCCGATCTACTAGTTTACGTTGGTGGATTTGAATCGAAGGGAGCGTTCGGACTCTTGAGGCCGCTGAGGATGTCCCAGTTATCCATCTCTTGGTTTTGCGGATATCCCACGATGTCGTTTCCGGTTCGCTGGGAGTGGGGCATCACAGCTAGTATCAGAGCCTGGGTTAAGGTCTCTTAGTCCTATCTGAGAGGTCAGCTCCTGCCGTATTTCTTAAAAGTCGAATTTTCGTTTTCAAAGGTGTTTGCGAAAGTTTTAAAATGAGGTTGCTTTGCGAAAAGATTTTTAAAACACCAACTATATCATCGGTTACTCTCTGCTTTGGTTCTAGTCTGGTTAGATCTTCTTTGCTGCTTGTGGTCGGTTCCCTTAGACCTTAGTGGTGCTATTGCCCTTAATATGTGTACCGAGAGGTATGTCGTGATGTGTGCCGTTAAGGTGTATGGTTAGATGTATGTTGCGGTGTGCGCCTACAACATAGTAGATGTCATTGAGGTGTGTGTTGGGATTAGCGTCTATTCGTAGTGTTGTCCAACCAAGCGTGGTAAGGAAATAAGTATGTGGAGACGTTCACTGGAGAGGTTGATGTAAGAGTTGTAGGAGCTGCAAGAAGTGCTGCAGGAGCTGGAAGAGGTTATACTTTGCAATGGAGTTGGATTCCGGGATGGAGCCCGTGGAAAATGCACCCTATGGTTTAATACCAGCAAAGGTGAAGGAGTTAAAGAAGCGGTTAGAAGACCTGGTGAAGATAGGATTAATCAGATCAAATTGTTCACCATGTGAGCACTTGTCATGTAGTAAAGAAGAATGACAAAGGTTTCTGACTTGGTATGGACTACCAGAGTTTGAATAAGATTGGTGTAAGGAAATCACCATCAGTAAAAGGTTGGAGTTTGGGAGGCATCTGTCGGTTGGACCAAAGAAGTTGTGGACCTAGTGCATGGAGTCGATGGAAAGACCGGGTTAGAAGGAAGCCATAGGAAGTGGCGGTGTTCTAATTGGAGTAAGCGTCAAGAGTTGTTCGTGTTGCTTGGTGCACAATGAGCAGTGGGAAACTGTTCAAATCTATTGTAATAATGGAATCTTGGAATCAGTTTTGTGACATCAACTTCAGTGGGTTAGGGACGGCTCATTTGAAGTCTGATCAAGCTGGAAGTTGGAGGAGATCTTCGTGGTATTGTGGACTCGAGAATCAATGGTAGAACCGGAAAGGTAACGGTCTGTTGTGGAGTTCTTTGTGTGTTACTAAAGCAGCTAAGGGAGTTTTCTCAAGAGGTAAAGGCGGTCGTAAAAGGCGTTTGGGAACTAGAGTTGTGCCATTTGGAATTGCCTAGTCAACTGGAATTATGTTGGTTGCAAGCACAAATGGAAAAAGCAGGTTATTGGAGATGGAAATCCAACGAAAGAGTGTTAGGAAAACACTATGGCGGATTGGCAAGAAGCTGCAAGGGAAAGCAAAGGAGGGCAAGCTTAATGGGGAAAGAAACCTAAAGGATAGTGTTTAGAAAACACCACAACTGGATCACAAGGTAGGAAACCTTAAGTTGGAAGCCGGTTCGAAAATCAGAGTGCGCAGCGGAAGCGTGGTGAGTGAGCCATAATGGACATGGTTAGATGCATCGTTCACCAAGGATAAGAAAGGATGTCTATTTGTGCGACAGTCAACGCCATAGTGCACGGTAATGGAAACCGTTGATGAGAATCCATTCAAAAGTGGATGATACATTGCGGCACGGTAATGGGAGAACCGATTTCGAAGCGGAGCATCTCATTCAAGTTCTAGAACCAATCAAAGAATGAGTATTGTTTCTAAATGTTGAAAGTATTAGCTATAGCACTGGTCGTTCCCTTTGTTCATATTGCTAAGCATCAGTGTTGACCAGTCTCAAGGACAAAGACGGTAACTAGTTCGACTTAGGCGGTAAGCGGGATGTGGTAGTGGACTTCTTCTTAGCAATGGACGTTGGAAGTGTAAACCATCCCATCAAGTTTGAAACCGACCCTAATGGACATGGGCAGTGGTAAGTGGTATTTTTAAGGCATTTCAGAAGATGTTGTTCGCATGGTACCGAGGAGAAGGACAATTCAGAGCGTGGCAATTTCTGTTCGGTGAAGTTTGTGGAGTTACTGCTGGAAAAGAGTTGCAGTGGAGAACTCTCGCCATGGAATTTGGGATGAATTCCTGTTAAGGGGGGGGGGAATTGTAATGGCCCAAAATTCCGATTTTTGGGTTGTCAAAAACCAAATTCATTTTAAGCCCAAAAGCCCATTTCCTTTTCCAAAACCCTAGTCTCCCTTGCCTCTCTTCCTTATAAATAGTGGTAGCCACCGCTTGGAAAATGGAAAGAAGAGAGCCTCCGGCGAAGCCCTGTCCGTCTCTCGTCGCAGCCACCACCCTCCAAGTCCAGATCTTCTATTCCTTCATCGTCTAGAGTCAAAGGTAACCCAAAAGACCTCCTTTCATATTTTTTTTCACTTAACCTGAACACTAAAACCTTCGTATCTTTAAAACCATGATGAATCTCGCAAATCCGAAGTAATCACCTCGTTCAGCTCGACGATACGAAGCCGTAGCCACTGACTGCGCCTCAATCCGACTCCGCATGTGGCCGTAGAAGATCAGCGCGTGAGATTTACACGCGCCGCCGTCCGCCGTTTTCGCCGGAGCCGCCGTCCGCCACCGTGGAGCCGTTGTCGTCGTCTCCGAGTCAACTTGCCGGTGATCGAGTCAACTCGGTTGACCGGTTGACCCGGTTTGGTCCGGTTTAATTCAATTTCATTTCGGTTTAGTTTGGTTTAGATTGGTTTAGCTGGATTGGGCTGGTTATGCAAATGGGCCTGGTTTATTCTGAGTTTGGGTTTGGGTCTAGGATGACCGGGTTGACCGTTGACTTTAACTCGGACCGTTGACTTTTCAGTCAACATTTTCAATTGACCATAAATAGCTCGTCCCTTATCTGATTTGAGCGAACCAAAAGCCTATATCACTCGACTTTCTGTCCTCTTTCCAGATCTGAAGTCCGTTTGGGCGTCTGGAGTTCCTAAATAACTATTTTGCCCTTCTTTGGCCAAGGTGAGGAACCTTGGCCTAGTTGTGACCTTTGCTTATTCCATCTCAATTCCGGGATGCGAGTCCTTTGTTAATTCCATCTTTCCTAGGTATCTTAATTCGTAACACTTGTGATATGATTGAAAGAACGTAGAACTGTTAGATTATCGCTTAAATCGAAAATTTTGTGATGTGATTGATGGATATGCGTGGATTAGTTGTGGTAGGTTCCCGTGAGGGAGTTGTGTGCATGGCGCATATAAGGGGAATGGTGTGCGTCTTTTTTCGTCCGGAGGGTGTGATAAGCCCCCCACGTTGTGGTGCGTTGAGGCACGTTCAAGGGGCTTCGAGCCATAGGTATTCAAGAGTGTGTGAGCTTCGGGCTCGCGACAGCACGAATAGACGTTAGCTAGTTATGTAGGTTGTGTGGTGTGCCTTCGGGAGGATTGTGTGCAAGGTTATATTAGCTTAGAACTTGTATCTTGTAGTTGTGTGGCGTAAGCCGAGATCGCGGGTTCTCGAATCCGCACTCACTGGGTAATTGTGTTTGAATCAATTACTTAGTCCTTTTCCCTTTACCCCTTCTTTTCCCCTCGCAGGTCCGGATGCAGGATGGCCGATTGGCTGGTTTACGTTGGTGGATTTGAATCGAAGGGAGCGCGCGGATTCTTGAGGCTGCTGGGGATGTGCCAATTAACCATCTCTTGGTTCGGCGGATGTCCCACAACACAATTTCTGGTTCGTCGGGAGCAGGGCATCACACAATGTGTCTTTGTATTATTTACTAAGTAGTGGAAAATAGCAGAAAATAAGAAAACCCACAAGAAGCATCAGACTTGGGGAAGAAATGATTTCTTGTCGAAATCCCTAGGGTCCATCTTTGTTGTATCGACCTGTAATTTATTGCTTATTGTTTGACACATGTTCATCTTTTGAACACGTTTTTATCCTTTCTAAATTGGGAAACACCAAATCATAAAATTTAATCGCCAACTATAATGTGTAGCTACCAGCTAACCCATTAATTCTATGATGTTAACGTCAAAACAAAATGTAAATGTCAGGGTTTCAATGTTATAAGATAGTACTCCCTCCGCTTCATAAAAATCGCGATAATACTAGAACTCCGAGAAATACCTGAAGGGTACACATGTTCACCGATAGGATCGTCGCCCTCAATCGTTTCATCTCAAGGTCAATGGATAAGTCGTTACCTTTTTACCAGATTCTGCGATGAAACAAGCAGTTTGTGAGGGACTATAAATGTAAAGAGGCCTTCCAACAGCTGAAGGAATCCGAGCACCCCACTGATCCTAGAAAAACCCGAGGAAGGTGAAACCTTATTCCTATACATATCAATGACCAGCTTAGAAGTAAGTGACATCTTAGTTCGGGAAGATCGGGGCGAGTAAAGACCGATATTTTATGTTAGTAAGACACTCGGTGACAGATAAACAAGATATCCTACCTTGGAGATATTTGCACAAGATGTCATCACCTCAACTCGGAAGCTTTGTCTTTACTTCTAATCTCACTCGATCGTCGTGCTCAAGAATCAATCCCCACGAATGATACTGCATAGATCGAGCCAATCCAGAAGAATGGTCAAACGGGCGATCGAACTTAGTGAATACGATATTGAATATTGTAACCGAACAAGTGCTAAGTAGCAGGTACTCGCCAACTTCTTAGTGATATATCCTGGTTTTTCTAGGTTTTCAACCATGATATAGTTGTATATATTGAGTCTTTAACCTGGTTTTTCGACTCTATTGAGTCTTCTACATGTAGGCTTGCGTTTGGAGCAAATAGTGGGATTATAGGACATTTCTGGTGATTTGTGCAAAGAGTTGGAGTGAGAGTCTCGACCACGACTGGATGTTGACCGACACTCACCTTGGTGTCGGTCGACACTGAGGACGACAGAGTCTTATGCGCCGGTTGAAGACATATTTTGAAGAATTGCAAAGTTGCCCAGAAGTTTTCCCTAATTCTAATATAGCTCCAAAACGTGTTTAGCAGTTTAATTAGGTTTTTGAGACTCAGTATCATCATCTTGTTCTGACTTTGTTCTTGCTTTGGAGATTGAGAGAT
The DNA here is from genome assembly GCA_030180135.1 of Orychophragmus violaceus. Classification (NCBI taxonomy): domain Eukaryota; kingdom Viridiplantae; phylum Streptophyta; class Magnoliopsida; order Brassicales; family Brassicaceae; genus Orychophragmus; species Orychophragmus violaceus. The sequence continues at coordinate 47,514,002 of CM058240.1, forward strand.
TTGGTGCCAAGGGGCTGTTCTTGCTACTTGTAACCTTTGAGAGAAGGATTTCGAACCCCTTTTTATCTATATATTCAGTCTTTGGTTTTCTATTCAATTATGTGTTGTTTATCTGATAATATGTCTGAGTAGTAACCTAGTTAGATTTAGGAATTCTCATAGGGTTTTTATGCATGTTTAGATAACTGATTGATTAGGATTCTAAATCTATTCGTTCATCACCTAAGTTGCACTTAACACTGAATTTTGGACTGATCACCTAGGATTTAGATCAGAGATAATTAACTTAGCACGAGAGTGTGTTTCGTAATCTGAATTAGCTTAGTGTGAGCAATTTGACTAGATACAAAGAGATTTGGTTTAGGAGAATTGTGAACCGGAGAACCTGTTTCTAATGCTTGTCTAGAAATCTAGGATTACAAAGAGATTTGGATCGCTAGGTTGCTAGATATAGAAATAATCTCAGCGAGAGTTGGATTGTTTATCATTGTGTTTATAGTTCTTGAATTTGTTCTTACTCTGAATCGGGTTAGTTAAGTATCTGACATTGTATAATTCCTGAGAACTTCCTAAGTCTGACGTCTTTCTCCCATTGAAAACACACTTGAATTTACTTGCATTCGTTTACTGCTTTCTCTTGGTTGGCTTAGCTTAACTTAAAGATATATAGTCTATCGTGTGAAACTTGAGTCCTTGTGGATACGATACCCTGAAATACTACATTCGCATAAACTATGCACTTTCAGTAGAATAGGGAATAAACTTGAGTTCTTGTTGCAAGCTTTACATCCAAAATAGTACCAACCCCAATCGAAATCGATACCATAGATTGTACAAACAACCTTGCACTTTTCAGCCTGTCAATGAATGAATATCAATGACAAAGTAATTTCAGTATTATAATGGCTGCCTAAATATGCTTATTTTTTTTACCTCGACTGCACTAAGTATTTCAGAAATATTCTTGTCTGGGTATTGATGCCATTTATCACGCCTAAGCTGGAGTTCATGTTTTTCTTCAGGGTTTTCATAGATAGCAAGAGCACTGGATTCGTTTTTGAACCTGAAAAGTATAATCCTTAAACATGTTGATATAATTTTATAAACTTCATGCTTTGTTAATTTAAAGGAAAATATAAACTAACATTTCTTTCAACTCATTTGTTTCCTTTGTATCAAGATTGATGTGTATCTGATAAGCATCAAAAGCATTGGAGACTTGCAATTCTTCTACAAAATTGATAACATATAAGTACTATATTTACAGTAATCAGTAATATTACGAATCCATTGATAGTCACACATGTTAATACCTCGATATTTCCCTATTTTCGCAAATCGTATTAGGCACACAAAAATTTCACCATCTGATTTCTGACATGCTGAATGTATGATTTCTGCGAATTTTCCCCAAAGGCAAATTAGCACCCTTTGATCATTGAAATTTTAAAAAATATTATAGAGATTTATTAGAAACTTTAGGAATACAACTTGATATAATTTGATATAATATTTAATATCTTATTCATGACCAAAAATAATAAAATCGAATTGTAGTTAGATACATCTTATATGCCTAAACATTAACAGAATAGTTAGCTTACTTGATATCTCTCAGGGAGAACTCAATTTTTTTCTTTTCTTTACCCGCACACTGAATTGTTTGGATTTCGCCAACATCTAGCACTTGACCAATAAGATATGCAACAATGGTAGTAGTAATATAATTTAGGATACGAAGTAGTTGCTAAAGCAGTATAATACACATGTTATATTTTAAACTTACCGATCAGGAATTCTGTTTTAAGTGAACCACCCAAAACTGCATCAAAATCAACCAACGATAGAAACAGGTCCGATGCACGATTTGTCGTGCGATTTATCGTTGTGTTGTTCAAAAAAGACATTTTGTAAACATGGATTATCGATCTGTAAAGTCCAGTTGCGGTGCTTAATGAAAAATTATGTATGATTTTCCATTCACCAACGGTGAGCTGTCTCTTCAACCTATTCAGATAGGTCTTTTTGCAACTGGCATGACTCTTAACACCCTATATATACAAATAAAATGTTAGTAGTATAACTGTAATCTATATAAATACGTAATAATATGTAGTCAAAAATATAATTAACACTTACATGTTCATCTGACAATATGATTCCTAAGGTTTCACCGGATTGGGCAGTAAACTGTTTCCATGTGTGAAGAATTTTTACACAAATGCTCCAACCTGTTTTGAATGGTTTCACATCTTTAAGAGATCTTAGCTTCAAATTTGCAGACATTGTTTCAAAAAGAAAATGGTCGCTCTGAATTTTTTGTGTTTTGAATTGTTTGCTAGGTTATGGAGGAAGCAAGGCTGTCGACTATATTTATAGTCCGCGGAGATACTATGGGCATTAATTAGGTAAATCTTAAATATCTTATGGTTAGTAACCAAAACATATTTTAGTTCCGATTTTTAATGATTCTTTAAAACTCAAGATTATGGAAATGAATTCTGAGTAGTTTAAGCTTCTATAAATTTTCAGTTTATGATAAGTTTTAAAGATAGTTTCGTAGGAATATGCTTGGGAATCAAGAATTTAATAAATTTGTTTTCGTTTCTGTTTATTTATTCAATATTATAGACTGTAATCAGTAGTTATCTCGGGATCTATTTTTGGATTCGAGATATTATGAGTTGTTAATAGAAGATATTATACAGTCTATTAAATAATTCGAAATTTTCGGAGATGGTAACAAAGTTAAATTTAGGATCATAAGCCAATATTTTTAGGTTTAGTCGATATTTAAACTAATATAGATATTAAACCGGCTTTAAACCATTATGAATTATATCTTATACTGGAACTTTTGGTTTGACTTCATTATGTTTGTATTATACATCATATGCAGGTACAAATCGAGAATGTCCATACCGAATCATTATTTCAGGTGAAAATATATCCAATCGAATTTTCAACTTGGGCTACAGGAAGCACATATGAAGGAACATGTAGTTTGGTCTGAGGCCAAGCCAAACAACTACCTAAACTTCATCGCCGAGGCAAGATATAAAGCACAGTAATTGAGATTTGGCTTATGTATTCCGATATGTAATGAGAAAGAACTAAACCAGGATGTCTAAAAGGAATTTAAATTTCGGTTTATTAAATCAATCAAAAAATAATGAGCTAGATATTAAGTTAGTAGGCCCGTTTTTTATGTATATAATATAGAGAAAGTGAAGGTATGACTAAAATATTTAATACGATATTACCCTTAATGAATTCTCAAAATAACAAACAAAATCAGTGGCACAAAAAGTAATATCCCACGTAAACCCAAAGGCATTTAAAAAAAAGGCCACCTGTTTTAATAGTATAGATTCCGAAATTCTCAAATTACTACTTGTTGCTTGTCTAAGCATGAATATCAGATTGGAATTTCTAAAACATTTAACCTGCCACCGCTGATTCCCTTTAACCAGTTTTCATTAAGATTGTCTCTAATTTTAGCAAATATATCTTCCAAAGTATCCAAGGACTGCTTGTTGCTTGTGGTTACCCAAATTTGACTGAAGTTTCTGAAACATTTAACCAGTATCAAAGTAACCTGCCACTGCCGGTTCCCTTAAACTCAGCATATCTTTATCCTTTTCTGCCTAAACCAACTATATATACATATTTTTCCAACTTCAATTAGGACAAATGACACTATAATTTAAAATAACTCAAGTCGTTTTGAGTATAGTTCCAAGAAAAATCATCAAAACGTCTTACAATGAAAATACAATGTGTTAGATTTAACCATACTCATGTGAAGACGTAATTTAACCATTGTAAATGTCATACAAATCGGTTCTTTTAAAGTTTGAAACAACTTTCTTGTTTATGATTTTCACTCCTTTTTTATTTATATATGTTGTAGGCATTAATCTATTGATGATAAAAGAAAACAAAACATTTGTGGTTTGAAAATGTTCGAGTAAGGACATGTGTCACACGACCAACATCATGTTATGTTACTCTATAGATGGATGGATGCATAATACAAAATCCTTATTCAGACAACGGTAAAGAAAACGGAAGCAATTATAAGCTCAATGTTGTTTTATTCCTTGATCAGAATTTGGCTTGTAGATCGGTGACAATCTTAGGATCCAATTGGAATGCCTTGGCAAGAACATTAGGCTTTATCGGTGGGTTAGACCCAAACAAAGTGTTAGCAATAGTGATAGTACCAGGGTTTTCGCTGCTCAAAGGAAAGAATGCTATTGTTACTGTTTAAGTATAATCAAATCTCATATAACATTAGTCACATTTGTATAACACATAGTCACATTTGTATAAGTTAGTTATTTGTCTAAGAGTCACAATTTGTATAGGTGTGTTGGTTCACTTACACAACAGTCGTGTCTGTTCAAACACAACTATCTGTTTAACACAACCTTTCATCCTATATAAATATAGATAGAGTCTAGTCTTTGTAACAACAAGTTTTAACTATTCTGAGTAAAATACAATTAAGTTTGATTTCATTTATACTATGTTTTCTCTATAAACCGTAAATGCTTCAAACCATCAACATGGTATCAGAGCTTTATGATTGAAGAGGACAAAAGAGAAAGCACTAGTTTATAACACAAGCAAAAAGAAGATATCGCATACGTTGTTCGCAAATAAGACAAAACAATGTAAGGCCCCACACATCAGTGGTCCCTATATTCGATGGGAAGAAATACGACTTTTGGAGCATTAAGATGACAACCATTCTCAGGAATATAAAGTTGTGGTCCGTGGTTGAAGAAGGTGTACCGGTCGAACCGGCACATGAAGAAGAAACCCCTGAAACAGCAAGGGCAAAATCGCTTAGAGAAGAAACGATGACAAATGATACGATGGCTTTGCAAATTTCGCAAACTGTCGTGACTGATCAGATATTCTCACGAATTGCAGCAACAATGACATCAAAACAGGCATGGCATGTATTGAAGGAGGAGTATCAACGTTCTCCTCAAGTTCGATTTGTTAAACTTCATTTGTTGCATAGGGAGTACGACAACTTGAAGATTGTTGGGATAGTGTCCTGAAATCACACATGTACTCACTCCTGTGATAGTTGTGTGTCGAGATCTGACATTCGTATAATACTGGGCGTTTGCAATGCTTTGCTAGAAGCCTCTTGCAATCTGTAGGTCGTGGACTTACTGCCAGTATTATATGATCCTATAGGGTCACACACCTAAGCGAACTGGAAGCTACGACATGGGAATGATCATTGTGGCAATGATCATGTTATGTGTATTGAAATACACATAAGAATCGATATAAAGGTGTTGTGTCGATCGACACAGCTTGTGTGTCGGTCGACACAGTTCGGATTTTCCGAACAGGCTTTTCGGGTTATGGCTTAATTGAGTCTGGCCCGTTAAGCACGTTTAGGTCGAATAAAACGTGTTTAGTTCGACCTAAACAAGAGAGCCGTCCAGTTTTCTTGACAGAAACACTAGACACACCAGAACCTTTCGATTCCCATTGATCCGGCACTAGCATCCCGTTTCCAGCGAGCGTGCGTGTGTATCTGGTAGAGGCAAAGCGTTGCGTTGCTCCACTGATCTCGTTCACCATCTTCTTCCGCTGCCAAAGGTAAGAACGAGGTTGGTTCTAAATTTCAATATAACAAACCCTAGATCCATCGGGATCCAACAGTGGTATCAGAGCATGCTTAGGGTTTAGCTATTGAAACTGGTAATATAAAATCGAAACTTGATGTTGTTGATCTGTATATTGCTTGCTGAATCGTGTTTTCATAGAATAAATCTCGGATTTTGTCTCTGTTGAAAAACGATGAACTGTTGAAATCGCACTGTGTCGATCGACACAAAGCGTGTGTCGGTCGACACGCCGCGGCGCAAAATGTAAAATTTTAGGGTTTGTCGCAGGGTGTCGATCGACACAAAGCGTGTGTCGGTCGACACAGAGCGAAAACTCGCGAATAAAATTTAGGGTTTATCGCACAGTATCGATCGACACAAAGCGTGTGTCGGTCGATACAAAGCGAAAATCCGTAAATAATTCTAGGGTTTCGATCTGAGATCGAGTACCCGTAATCGTGTTGCGTCGATCGATACACTGGGTGTGTCGGTCCACACAGGCAATGCGATCAGATAGATCGGTTCAATTGGATTGGACCGGTTATCTAGCTCGGTTAATTTTATTAACCAAATTGATTCTGGTTTGGTCATATCGATCGACACACAGTGTGTGACGATCGACATGGACCATTAAACCGAACTGGTTCAATTGAATTGAATCGGTTAAGTAAATTCGATCCGGTTTGACCGGTTATCGAAGAACGGTTTAAATAGAGTTGCGTCGATCGATACCAATGGTTGGCGTCGATCGACACAACGTCCGCAGACATGTTGGTTTGACCACAAATT